>PVJX010009589.1:0-18396 GCA_004027295.1 Dolichotis patagonum | reverse complement strand
GCACGGAAATCCCATAACCACTCGGTGTAGACAGTTAACAAGTCTTTGGTCTTAATAAGCACCATACAAACCCTCACATTAAGGGCATTATTATTCTAGTTTATAAATGTTTTGATGATAAAAAATAGCACGATTACAGTATACACACACTTAATTTACATGTAACGTATTAATACTCATAACTGAGATAAGCTACTGCACTAACTTTGGTTGACTGAAATGAATGGAGTATCTGAACTGAGTACTTGGAATTTGGTTTCTAAGTTGTGTAAATAATACAGTGCATTTTATAAATCTAGTTGGGAAATTGACTAGCACCAAATAGATATGATAAACGGCCGATCTAGTACTGGTAGTTGGAAAAGCAAAGTTTCAAAATTTGAAAAAAAAATAATAAAAAATAGTCCTTCAAATGGAAGCACATTCCCGTGCACACTTGGGCACGGATGGCTAACCCCAGGGCGTGGACACGACCTAGCCTTCAAGAGCAACCCAGGTGATGACCCGGTAGCTTCGCAGCACATGAGAGGCCTGAGAGAGTGGTTCTCTGAACTAGGGTGACTGCCTGTACCTTCCTCTGTAAGACAAGAGTAGTGCTTGTTTATACAAATTTACTTGGTGAACGACTGTACCTATGATATGAAGGTTCTGACTGGGGGGAAATATAATCCTACCTATCTATAGTTGTCTTCCTTTGAATTATTTGGTCTCTGAATGGTGAATTAATGAAGCAAGATCTGAATTTTCATCTTGAGATTGTCGCCCAGTTCACCACTGAGGTAGTCTTTGTCATAGTTGTCCTCTAGCTGGTTGAGTTCTTTTTTTCTATAGAGTGGAGTACTACTGATTTGTAACGAGTAGGTTCCAGCCACAGGCTTCTTCTTCGTGAAGTGGAGGTAGCTGACCCCTTCCTTTTTGTTGATTTTAAAGAAGCCATCTTCGTTTCCAGATTCGATCAAGTATCTATTGTGATTGGTCAGTGTGGTCAGGGCGGGGAGGAGTTCCAGGATGCGGACCTTGTTACTGATGTGGGAGATGTTGAAATCGAAGGTGGCCGTCTTCTCCACGTCCCAGCTCGCCAGACTCACGTTGGCTTCCGTCTCAGACTGATCCTGGAGAGACACAGGACAGGGGGTTCAGTGCAATCCGGACATGCCATTTAGCCTTCCTTTTCAGGGAAAAGTGATTCAACTCTCACACTTACGGCTTTTGGCCCGCCTTGTATGGATTACGTTGAAAGCGCACCCTGAGAATGCACTTGTGCAAACCACAGTGTGTTTAAATTGGCATGTATGTGTAACTCTAAAAAATACTCAGCTGATGTTGGGAAGGAAGTCAGGGTGAAATCACTTGTCTCTGGCGATGTTGCTGTATGGCGGGTCTCAAAGTGGGGTCCCAGAGCCAGCAACTCGTGGCATCTGTTAGGTCTGAAGATTCTCCCCAGCACCCCCCACCCCTGGACCTAACCGTGTCAGGGTCCCTGAGTGTCTCCTGCCACCCACTTGCCCACGCCTTCCAGGGGCCTCGGACGCATGCTGGAGTCCTGGAGAACTCCAGGTTATTTTCTTTCCAAACACTTATCTCATTTCCCACAGCCCAGCAGGTGGGATGCAGCTCCAGTATGGAGACCTGGCCTATTGCGATTTTGTTCATTGACGCAAAACCATCCCCGCCCAGGACACACCTACGAGCCACTTCCTGACTGTGATGATTTGCTAAGAGTCAGTGCTTTTCACCTGGCTTCATGCTCGCCTCTGCGGGGGCCACATGTGCTAGATTCCCCAGGCCCAGAGCCAGAGGCCTGGGTGAGTGTCTGCACTTCCGAGCTTTCCTGAGAGGCTGCGTGCCGCAGCTGCGGGGAGCGAGCCGGCCTGCCTCGGCCCCTTGTTGATTTTGTCCAGGGTCCAAGTTCCCTCGAGCTCCACATGGTTCTTTTTAGGAGAGGAGCTGCGAGCCTTCAGAACTTGGCATCCCGACAGAGGGAGCACTATGTCACCCTGCGATCCTGCCCACTTGCTGTCCTGGAGCTCAGACTCTGTCCTTTCAGCAGACTCTGGGTGGGTATTGGACTTTCTCTTTGGCGAGACAGAGGAAATGAGCAAGTATGTGAAAACCTTCACGTGGCCAGCCCCAGGGGCCTCTCGTAAAAAGGAGCCTAGAGCTCAGGGAATGTCTGGATTTTCTCCCTGGGGAGATGGTTCACACTTTGGGAGCCTCCCCGGGGAAACCACAGGCATCTGCGAGGCTTTCCACCATCGGAGACGGCGGGATAGACCGACAGCAGGATACACCGACCTACCTCGACTTCAGGACTCTCTGTTTCATTTGTGCTTCTCCGCTTCCTGCCCCGCTTCGGGTAGCCGTTGATCTTGCACTCGTAGCAAGCTTCCGGAGACAGGGAGTTGTCGTCCATTTCACCGCTGACTGGTGGGTCTGGGCCCCCGCGGCTCATGCCCATCCCGGACACGCAGTGCCTACGGCAGAGGAGGGCGACAGACGGTCTCCATGGGATCCAGGAGGCAGGGAACCTGGCCCATCCCAGCGACGCTGGGACACGGATGAGCTGGCTCTGAGAGGCTCCCCGAGGTCCTGTGTTCGGCCTCTGATTCCCAGTGCCCAGTTTGTTGGTCTCTCTCTCTCTCTCTTTCAAAACCCTGCTTTGTCTACTGTTTTTCTTCGTCCTCTCATTTCCCAAACTTACTGGGGCCAGCACTTACCTGGGGAAGGAACACAGAGCAGGAACCAAAGGACAGTGGGCTCAGGCAGATTGTGAGGTGGCAGATTAAATAAAAAATGTCTTCATTTTAGGAATCAGACTTCATAGGAGTGAGAAAAACCCTTCCGGAAGCCTCTCTGGGCCACAGCAAGGGCCGGACAAGTGGGCCATGTGGGCACCTTTCCTGGCCTCCATATTTGGTCTGCATTCTGGACTTTGACCTGTAACACTGCCGCTGCCACCACACTGCCCCCTGCTGGTCAAGAAGGTGACTCCATGTACAGGAAGTCCATTGGTTCACCACCCTTCCTTACGAGGCTCCTAGCAATCACTTCTATTCTTTGACTCTTTCATTTTTGTTGACGCTACTGCAGATTGGAAGGAGGAGGCAGGTGATAACTGGGGGCTGATTTGGTAATAAACTGAAGATGTGCCCCCCACATGCACACATGTGCACTCACGGTGCACAGATTGGTATATAAAGCACCTCTCCCACAGCTTGTCCAACTGTGGGAAATAGTTTCAAGTCATTCAAAACCACTGGGGCCATTGGCTTTGGCTCATGCGAAACCTGATAAACAAACTTGGGCCCAAGAGAGATCTACATTAGTCGGTTTTCTTCGCTTTTCAGTCATCAAAGCCAAGTTATGGAGCAAGGTCTGCGTGTTTCTCAGTGCCTTGTTTTGTTACTCTATTTACTATTTCAAAAGCCACTTGGGTACATATCAAGTTCCGCTTCCAACTCACTGAAACATTTGCGTGGTCCTAAAATATCTTTATCTTGAAGTCCACTCTCGAGATGTGAAGAGGGGCCAAGACTGTTACAAATCCGTAGACTTCTACTACCGTAGTGCACGGGAGGCCAGATATTATTTATCTGGTTCTCCGCAGTGACCTACTCTTCCTAAAGCATTTTCCTGTATGCCCTTACTATTCAAAAGCAACTGTAATCAGAGGTTCCTATTTCCCCTGTCTCACTAAACTGGGGCACATTATCCTTTCCCTTTATTTTGCAACATGAAATGTCTAGAAGCAATAAAATTGATAAGATAAGGAACACTCCTCCGGCATGCCCCACGTGCTGATTCACTGATTCCATTACAGAGGTAAACCCTAGTTCACAAGCTTTGCTTCCTTTCTCAGAACTTCTTCTCAGGATTTCTGCATCCCAGGAGCACCACTTATAAGAAATGTGACTACAAAATCCCACTGGCCAAAAGCCAGCTCGGAGTGTCACAATTTTTGCTGGGAAATATGGTTCTGGCACTTGGCTGTAAAGAACAGACACGGACCTTGGAGAATTGGTTTGCTGCTCTACGCCGGCCTTTTGCGGGGTTCCCCTGAAACAGGCTTGAGACACCAAGCGAATCACTCAGTGCTTTAGGGACTCCTAAGACCTCTCGACCAATTACGTGGCTTAAGTGTGCACGTGCCTGTGAGTGTGTGCCTGTGAGTGTGAGCAGGGGTACATACACACACACACACATATAGTAACATCTCTGTGTCTCTAGATAAAAGATTTAAAAATTAACATCCTTCTCAGGAGAGCTAAAACTTGGTAGCCACCCACCTCCAGATTAATTCAGCATGGGAAAAGACCAAAACTTTGAAAACTTGCCACTAAGCTTTTAAATTACAGTGAACAAAACCTCAATTGTCTATATATCTATATCTATCTATCTAATACCTATAAAGAATTTGGTGAAATTATCTACCTGGGAAACGATAATGACTGCAACTCACATTTAATTGCTCTTTTGGCAACTTGTAAGTGTAAATTTAAGTCTGAAGTGCAAGATGGACTTTAAAACCCTGAAAGGCTCCTCTGAGGATGTGCGGCCAACGGCAGCTGGACAGAAGGCGCCCTAAGTGCGGCGTGAATCCCGTCTGCCCCAGTTTTGCCCTGGGCGGGCAGGGAGATGTGCTCCTGGAGAGAGCAGTCTACTCCCGAAGGCTGAGGTGAGAAACCGCGTGCTGAGATGTTTACAGCACAGTTCTATTACTTTGTTTGGTGGTCTCTGAATTTCTAGAAATCGAGATGCCCCCTGA
This sequence comes from Dolichotis patagonum, assembly GCA_004027295.1. Classification (NCBI taxonomy): domain Eukaryota; kingdom Metazoa; phylum Chordata; class Mammalia; order Rodentia; family Caviidae; genus Dolichotis; species Dolichotis patagonum. Next base: position 13,631 of record PVJX010009589.1, on the reverse strand, counting down.
CAAATGGGATGACCTAAAACTCTGGCAACGTTCACTGGAATTAATTCAAGGGTCACGGCAAGTATGGCAAGGTCACTCGTCAGGGAGGCGGAGTCGGGCTTACCCCTGTCCTATGCGGAAGTAGCCGGGGGGACAGCCACACAGGTAGCCGCCCTCAGTGTTGGAGCAGCCGTAGCTGCAGGGCGCCTGCGAGGAGCCGCACTCGTTGATGTCCTGGCAGCCACCGCTGAACTGCTCGTACTGGAAGCCAGCCGGACACATGCACTTGTAGCTCCCCAGGGTATTGTGGCAGGAGGCTCCTCCGCAGATGTGTGCGCTGAGACACTCGTTCTCATCTGTGAGGGGACAAGAAGATGCAGGTGGCTGTGTGGCACGTTGGGTAGACTTCCTAGGAGAAGCCTTCTCCTCGGGCTGCTGGTGGCTGGCCACTGGGGGCACAGCCGGCTGCCCACGGAGGTGGCCGGGGTGGAGAGGCATTCGTGGAAGCAGACGTGACCTCTGATCTGCTGTGACTCGGTGGGGCAGACGAGGTCAAGGGCAGGGGTGGAAAGCACTGAGGTGGGAGTCTAGGGCCGGCAGCTCTATCTCACACGAATCTGTGCCTCGTGTGTTCTGTTCTACACCACCAGGAGCAGGTGGGTTCACGGCTGAGACTCCGGGTACAGGGCAAGAGGGAAAGAATCACACGGGTCTCTGTGCCTTTGCTTCCCAATGTCCAGCCACAGGGCACAGAGCTCAGCAGCAGAGCGCGACCATTTCCCTGGCTACCTTCTCTCTCCGCCCTCCTCCTGCTCCTCCTTCTCCCCCTGCAGGATGTGCGGTCTGCAGGAAGTGCCTGCCCCATCTGGACTTCCTGTTCAAAAACCTGAAGAAGCCCCCAGGTGTGAGTAGCTGGGACTCATAGTGACTTCTGGCAGGTCTGCTCCACTTGGGGTTCCTCCTGCCCCCACCCAAACCAGCCTCCTGCTCAGCACGTCGGAGCTGGGCTGTGGTTCAGCCTGGCCGAAAGACACAGGGCCCAGACCTCTCGAGCTGCATTGGGGAGAACCCACAAGAGACTCAGGGCTGCGGGACCGACTGCTTGCCCATGGGGACCTGCCAAGTCTGGTGGGAAGAAGTAGGAAAAAGAAATTCAGCTTTAAAAAAATCAACTCGAAAGAAAAAAAAAAAAACCAAAAAACTGAGTGTCTCATGATTTCCAATCTGTGAAATCTCCGATATATTTTTGTAGGCCTATCTTGTGGGGCAGGCTGGAAACTTGCTGGCGAGACGTTTCTTCGTGGCTACAGATTATTTTCAGGCACATGTGCAAACACACCGTGCCGCAGGATTATCTACTTCCGGCAGGCACAAGGAAGGGAAGGGGGATTTCCCAGCTCCTCACTCTACTTAAGAGAGGATGCTGGGTGTGCCACAGGCATCTATGCCACCTTCCCACAGCCCGAGAGGCAGCAGCAGAGTCCCGGCTTACAAGGAAGGAGGTGAGAATGGGATGTGACTCAAGGACCTCACAACCAGGCCTGACCTCGGAGCCCACGGCGGCTCCGGGAGACTCGGGCTCGCTGGGTCAGAGCTCCTCTTCTAGGGTTACTTTTACCTGCTTTGCTAAGGCAGATTTATCTACCAAGAAAAAGAACTGTTTCTATCAATAAATATTATTATCTGAAGTTAGAAAACAGGGATGCAGGCATATAAATACATACATACATACATACATACATACATTTCATTATCCACATTTTTGTTCTATCCTTCCTTCCTTCCTTTCTCCCTTCCAGCTGCAGCAATAGGAGCTACAATGTCTGTGTCCAGCTGTCCCCGCAAAGCCTCATGTGGGCATAGGGTTTTTTAGGAGGTGTCTGAGTCTAGGGTGTGTGACTGATTCGTGGTGCAATGCTGGGATTATTGGTGGGTGACTGCTGGATCAGTCCACTGATTGTATTGGCACTGCCCTGATCCTGGCAGACTGCATACAATCTAAGGGACAGAAAGAGGCTTGTCTTTCCTTTCTTGCTTGATTTTGCTGTCTTGTGCTTGCCATGAGCTGGCTCTTTCCTGTGATGCCCCTCTGCCAAGCCACTCTGCCTTGCAAACAGCCAATTATGGAGTGAAACCTCTACAAACTATGAGCTAAATAAACCTTTCTCCTTTTAACTTTGGGTGTTGGGTATTTTGTCTCAGCAACAAGAAAAGTAACCAAGACGGGAGCTTACCTGTTTGCACATCCTTTACACTAGGAGATTCAAGTCCCCACCCATAGTCACCCAGGCTAACGGGTTCCTGAAGTAGAAAGAATGAGCTATCACCCATTCTGGGCTCTTTTCCCTTTTGTTTGAATTAGGGATGAGGCATGCGATGGAGACCACAGACAGACACCAAGCCCTGTGGCACACGGAAGGAAGGGCAGCAGTGTTTCCCTGGCTTAGGGGAATCAGCTGACACCTCTTTGCTCCTCCGTGCTCTGTCCACCCTCCGCACCTGCTCTCGGGCCCCGGAAGTAGGTCTGAGTGCAGCCTCAACAGTTTTGTTCGTCCTCCTCTTTGACGTGGGCTTGGCTGGCAGCCTGTCTGACCCAGCTCTGAACCAGCTCACAGGCGTGGGCAGGTGAGAGGAGACCCACTGATGAGGAGCCCTGACATGGGCAGCGAGGCGGTAGGACCGGAGGTTGGAAGGCGGAGGGAGGCAAAGTTCACTGATCACTGGAAAGACATTTTCTAAGTGTTCCCGTGAACTGCACGGGGCTGGGCTACCCGGGAGACGGGCGCCTCTCAGGGTGTGAACAAGCCAAATGTGCATGGGCAGGGTCGCTGGAGGTGGAGGGACCTTCACGTCAGGAAAGAGGTCAGAGTAGGTAATCTGAGTCTCCATCGGCATCCCTGTAAATATTCATTCTAACCAGGAACTCTCCTCCTCCCCTTTATGTAGACTTTTCTAGTTTATTTTACTTTTTCCCCTCTGAGAATCCCGCAAAGTTTAAATGAAACTTGCTTATCTAGGTTGGAGAGAGGGAACAGAGTGGAGCACAGATTCCGATACGTCAGCAAACACACAGTGCTCACCGAGTACCTCTGTGCACGCGAGCTCTTTATCGATCTACAAACACCGCGATTCTGTTCTCGCTCTGCCTGTTCTTTCCATCCGGTGTAGCCCAAAGCTAATGGCTCCTCGGGAGATTTTTCTACACTCTAAAACATTTGCTTTTTCCTTTCATTTGGTACTTCCATTGTGAAGAGCCTTGCTTTTTACATGCAACAGACAATTCTAATTATTTTGAAAAAGTCTCTGAAAACACTTCTTAAAAGTAGATGGAGACTTTACCACTCTGACCTCTGAAATCAATGGTGCCCGCCTCAGGGTCCTGGAGCGTGAGTTAGCCGTGGAGTCGAGGAAGTCCCCAGAGGAAACCCCCAAACAGACAACAGGCTTTTACTGATTTCCTCTAGGACAAAACAGACTAACTCCAACTGTAGGTAGGAATTGTGGTATCTGCACGGTGGTACCTACCTTGAACCCAGTCTTGGGAAGAGTGAGCATCTGGCTAGCGAGGAGTGTGGGCTGGGCAGGGCCAGCCCAAGCTCTGACCAGCAGAGCGTCAGGCAATGCTCTTTCCGGGTTGCTCTAAGTGCTGAGATTTATGAGGCCAGTTTGGTATTTGGGGGGCACAGAGAACCCTAAACCTCTTCCAACATCTCAATAAACTTATTCTTGTGAAGTATCCAGCCAGAGGACACTCTTTCCAAGGTCAAGGTAGACTCTGGACAATAGGGCCTGCCTGGTCATCTGTCTCTGGGGTGCAGGCCAAGGGGAGGAGAAGGTTCAGGACTGATGGCCCTTTCTTTCTTTGTATTTTCCCCCATGGCTTCCCGTGTCACTAAGGGAACCTACGCAATGGGCAGACACAGGCTCAGCTAGTCAGTATTCAAACACATTCACTTTGGAGCACGCTGGTGATTAAAATGAAAGACCTTCCCAAGTTTCTTCATTGTAAGGCTCAATTCTGACATGACTCTCCCAGCGCCTAACCTGTCTGCCAGCAGAGGCACTGTTCTGAGCTCATCACTGGGTTGCAAACACAGAATGTCTTAAAAGAGGTAAGGTGGAGCATGGACTCTTCCAAACCCCAGACATTTGAAGACAGCCAAGCATTCACACTGAATGTCTCAAGAACTTTGTCCACAGAGGCATAAGACATTCAGGCAACTGTGACCACCGAGGTTTACTAAGAGCTTCCCACCTACAATCCCTGACCATGGACTAAACCCACGGAAACCATGAGCCAAAAATGAACCTCTTCTTCACACTGCAGGTGTGAAGTATCTTGTCCCGGCAATGGGAGTATGACTAAGACAAGCAACGTGAAAGGATCTGCTGCGCCAATAACCAATTGAAAGTTTTCAGAAGGACAGCAGGGTTTGATCGGCAGGAGCTGAGCGCATGCACCGCCTGCCCCAAGGAAGGAGGGCACTGACCGACACACTGGTTCCACTGGTAGTGCTGCAGGTAGCCCTGTGGGCAGCTGCACCTGTAGCCTCCGATGATATTCTGGCAGCCATGCTGGCAGCGGTGGTTGCCTTCACACTCATCCACATCTGAAAAAGACAGGAATCACCTGTGAGCCCTGTCATTGCCGGTCCCCAGGGTGCCCTCTGCGGTTCCCTCTACTTGCATGCTAAGGTAAATAGCAATTCTAGTAACAAATCTGATGCCTACGAAATCATTCTACAACCTGGAACTTCAAGAGCATCTACTCAGGAGCTTTTCTAAGCCCAAGGAAGGGAAAACCAAAGCATTCAAAGATCTCTGATAAATTCTACTGCTAAAAATGATGGCGGAATCAGTGCAAAGCACACAGCACTCTGTAAGACTGTGCTATCGATTGTTTGTGTTTGCTTATTCACACCAGAATTGGAAGCTAACAGACGTTACTACAAAACTAAAATACTAAAATTATCATTTAAGCCTTTAAGTAATCATGAGAGAAGAGCTGCTCTCAGATTAGTCCACACTGGGGAAATCCTTTTACAACCTGAACCCAGTGACCAGGCATCTGGTTACTTCTCTGACAGAGCTATTCCCTACTAGACTAATAACTGAGCAGAAGGTCTGGATACACCCAGGAAAAGCACAGGGAACAGAAAATTTGGCCAACATGAGACCAGTGTGCATCTCTAGGATAGGGACCTCTGCAAACCAGTTGAGGCCCCGTCTTCAGCTGGGGTCCTCAGGCTCAGCCCTGACATCTCCTAGCAAGACTGCCTTGGCCTGACGAGGAGGCGCCCCTGGGCACAGCCCCAGGCCCCGCCCACCTTCGCAGCTGGCCCCGCTCTGGTCCAGGGAGAATCCTCGCTGGCATTCACAGGTGAAGCTCCCGGGTGTGTTCTGGCAGATGCCCTTGGAGCCGCACAGGTTGATGTCCGAGGTACACTCGTTGTTGTCTGGGAGAGGCAGGGGGAGAGAGGAGGGGACCCCAGTCCCCAAGGCTCTCCTTGTATCATTTAAAAGAAAGGGGAAGGGTGACTCGGAAAGACTACAAAAGGCTGAGGTTCCGTGCACACGTATGTACACACACACACACGTACACATACGTGCACACACATGCATTTTTTAATGATTCTGATTTCTTATCCCAAGAGCAGAGGAGTGGGAGAATCCTTCGTCCTGTCCACTCACCGATGCAGGCTGTGTGGTGCTGGGTGAACCCAGGAGGGCATTTGCACGTGAAGCCACCAATGGTGTTCACACACAGGAACTGGCAGTTGTGCTGCTTGGTTGCACACTCATCAAGATCTGCAAGAAGAGGAAAAGGGCACTGCAGTCCTCTGGACACAGGACAGGGCTCTGGTTTCTCTTTCTGCTTTGGTTTGGTTTGCAGTGCTGGGGATCAAACCCAGGGCCTTCCGCATGCTACGCTTTAATTCTGATTTCTAATTTTAAAAGACACTGGCCCCAGAGTTAAGACTGACAGATACAAGAGGAATCAAGTTAGACAAAAAAAGAAAGGAAGGAAGGAAGGAAAGAAGGAAGAAAGGGAGGAAGGAAGGCAGGAAAGAAAAAGAAAGAAGGAAAGAAAGAGAAAGAGAGAGAAAGAGAGAGAGAGAGAGAAAGAGAGAAAGAAAGAAAGAAAGAAAGAAAGAAAGAAAGAAAGAAAGAAAGAAAGAAAGAAATAGGGGGCCAGGGATTTAGCTCAGTGGTATAAGTGCCTGCCTGGCGAGTGCAAGGTCGTGAGTTCGATTCCTGCCCCCACCCCCCAAAAAGAAAGAAGGACAGGGAGGGAGGGAATGAAAGAGAGGGAAGGAAGGAAGGGAGGCAGAAAATTAGAAAGAAAGAAAGAAAGAAAGAAAGAAAGAAAGAAAGAAAGAAAGAAAATGTTCTTTGTAGGATCCAAGGATAATCTAATTCTCTTTAATTAGAGAAACAGGAATTTATCAGCAAAGGACTTTCAAATAAAGTCAAAGTTTCTGCAATATTATATTAAAAATGAAGTGATTCTGAAACTGATTTTAGAGCATTGAAAAGATCTATTTAATGTGAAATATAAAAAAGAAATGTTGAGTCTGGAGATTAATTTGTTTCCTTGGTTCTTTTCTATTTGCTGTTTTTAAACAACTCAAATGAGGTAGTCAAAAAGAAATCTGACTTTTTGGTTAGGGATTCTCTTTTGAATAAAGCCAAATTGAGCAATCAGGAAGGGAACAAAGGAAAGAAAAACCTCATTCTGGTAAGTTAAGAGCTTTGAAAAACAACGCCCACAGTCTTTACCCAACAGTTACTTCTGCCAGTAAAATCCTCCACCCCATGCAGGCCTGTCTGCTAAGGGGTATTAGAAAGATCTAGAAGAGCAAATGTGCGTTCTAACTTCTGGTGCGTTTTAATGACACCTCAGCGGTGGCTTTGCACTCAGAGACTTTTATCACACAGTCAGTCTCCAGGTACACCCTGCAGAGAGCACGAGGGAGCTGGGACCAAGGCTGGGCTTGCTACTGAGCTGCTGGTGACAGCACAGCTGCCCAGGGTCACTTCCGGTGACGGCACCTCTCCACTGGGTCACTTCCGGCTCCCCAGCACTGGAAGGGGATCACACTTGGGAGAACCTCCCTGTGCCCCCCAGGGCTGACTTCTCCTAAAAGGGGGTCCATCCAGTGCTCTTCCACTGCCGAGAAGCCAAACGATGTCCCCTGGCTGACCTCCCCCTCTAGGACCTCGCCCAGTGGCTGTCACACAGAGCAGCACTGGCCTCCTGTCCCCCCTTTCTGGATCCCACCCTTCCCCCATGGGGCAGGTGCTGGTCCCTTGTCCCCGCTAGGGCCCCATTTCAGGCCCTTCTTTCCACTCTCAGAAGTGCATGTATCTGCAGCCCAAACTCTGGTACTCGGTCTTGCGAGCCAGGTGTGAGAGGAGAAAGAGCAGAAGCAGACTGTGCGGTACACGGGTGTGTAAGAATCACACTGCTGCTTTCTGCTCTCCTAAAACCACGGAAAGCACATTCCTGGGGCTCTAACACGCGACATAAACACAACGATCTCTACATGCTTACGCTCTCTGTTCCTGAATCTCTTAATTGACAGACACAATGAAGATCTTTTTTTTTTTTGGACCCTACAAGTTATAAATATGTAAATTTGTTTTGATACAGACAGCAAGGTATGTCATGAATGATTTTTCCCCTCGAATTTGTTTCTGCATTTACATCAATAAACCGCACACACTGTGACCCCAGGTAAAGAGTGAGTCTCACGTTTGGCAAGAACAAAGGGATGAGAGCAAGGTTTCCTCCAGAGGGTTAGGAGTTCTGGTTGGGTCTCTCAACTTTGTCCACCCCCGCAAGCTGGAGGATGACCAAGGTCTGTTAGGAAAGCTATGCCAGTTTCCGGTTGTTTATCCCACCAGTTTCCGGTTGTTTATCCCTGTTCCACACTGCTTAACATCGTCCTCCAGCAGAGGCTGAAAACCCTGGCCTCTACTTTACTTCTCTGCTTTCCCTTCAAAGTTTCAGCGTAGGACACGGGAACTCTTGTTCTGCCATCTAGTCTACTGCTCTTTCTCCCACCCTCTCATTTCCCAAATTACCCTTTACATAGGCCTTATTCTAGCGATTCCTTCAATATGAAGTCCTCACTGCACAGGAAGCTGTTTACAGGAGTAAAATCACTCCAAAAGAATTTTGCAAAAGCTGGTTTCTAGTTGAGGAGGGATTTCTGCCCCCAGGTCGTGCTGTTTCTTGGTTCTGTGTGACATTAGTGTCTCAGGGAAGCTCTTAGCAGGTGGGAATTGTCTTATTCTACTGACCAACACTCTGGACTCAGTTTTTAATTAATTCCCCACCATGACACCCCAGGACCAGGGTACTGGATATCCTCCAGCTGGACTTCTCTGGAGACTTGGACTATACATAGACAACAGAAAGAGGAGGCAATCAATTAAGGATCAGCCTCACCAGACCCTGGGAGAGCTGGTCTCCTTCCTGAGGCCACCCAGGATGGCCCAGTGGACGCCCCCGGGGCCTGCAGTAAGGATGCTGGCTGCCTCTGGTCCTCCACAACCTCGCTGCCCTCAGTGCCCTCTGCAGGACTCGCTTCCTGTAAGAGCCACTCGCTCCGGAAGGCAGCTCTTGCTCACAGAGCAGGGCTTTCTGATGGCTTCCGGGTTCCTCACGGGCACAGAGGATGCACAGGTGTGGCAGGTGGCAAAGGACAAGTCCACCATACCTTTGCAGCTCCTCCCATCCTCTTGCAGAATGTAGCCTTTAGGGCAGGAACACTGGTAACTCCCCTCTGTGTTTTTGCAGATAAAATTGCAGGGTTTGGGAGCCTGGTCGCACTCGTTGAGGTCTAGAAATCAAAGAGACATAGAGTGTGACTGTGCATGTACACCTCATAGGGGTCTAGAGGCTCGATGACTGTGGAACCTAGCAAAGAATTTTAGTTTTGGGGGGAAAAATGAATTGAGTATAGATAGTCTTTGATCATTGTTTTATGTTTTCCTATGAAATGATACAGGCTTTGCAAATTTTGAGCTCAGACATCTGGGATTTTTCTTTCTTTTTTTCCAGGAGGTAAAATTCCCACTCCGGAAGAGCGCACTTACCCACACAGGCAGTCCCAGTTATATCTGGAGTGTAGCCGGCCTTACAGTTGCAGTGATAGGAGCCTCTGTCATTGACACATTCCCCGTTCCGGCAAACGTCGTGAATAACCTTGCATTCATCAATATCTGCCGTGTAATAAATATGCACGAAAATCATAAGCGTACTCAGCAGTGGACAGGAGTGTGCAGGGGTCAATTCTAATGGGGTTGCGTTATCATAGTACGGGCTGACGGACTGAAACTAAAGGGATGACCACATACATTCCCCAGGCAACAGTGATGATACTGAAAGGCAATCCAAGAACATTATGAGGCAATTGGGACCCAGCAACTAGGCTGGAGGAAAACTGGAACAATGATTGGCCTCCTCAGTTCCCATTGTTTTTCTCCAGTGGGGGTACAGAGCCCCCCAGTGAGACTTCATCAGCCTTTTGTTCCACATCCTGGCTGCCATCAAGCTGACCCCTGAAGCCAGCTCATCACTGGGTTCCAGGTTAATCAAACGACAGCACTGGGGAAGTGGGATTGGCTTCCTTTTCTTGGTGAGGAGGGAAATGACCGGAGTTCAGGGTGGATGGCAGGGCTGAGTTTTGCAGGTTCCTAAGGCAGAGAGACCTCATTCATGGCTCCACACAGAGGAAGGTTTGGGTAATGAGCTCCACTGGGCATCAAAGCCACTGTCCCCCGCTGCCTGGCCCACCCATCTCCTGGCTGCTTGGGAGCGAGCCAAGACAAGCACTTGGCACACGAGTTATCAGCCCTTGATGCCAAAGAACAGTTTTATAGCCATGGCTGGGCGTGCCTGACCTTTCACAGTCACTCAGAAGTGCAATTTAATTCACTCTAATTGCTCTTAGGAAATGAGTCTTTTCCACCTTCTCACTTCCATATCCTCCACAGAAGCATAAATTCCTGTTGGTCACTCCATCTTTTTTTGTTGTTGTGAGATGGGGTCTTACTATGTGGCCCTTACTATGTGGCTCAGACTCATGGCGATCCTCTTGCCTCAGCCTCCGGGGTGCTAGGATCACAGCTATGCACCACCTCGCCTGGCTCGGGTCACTCCATGTTATCTGCCCACCTCTGCCCTCACCAGGCCCAGTCCTACCATGCTGCCTTTGGCCATGTCTTTCTCACATGAAGATGAATCTTTTTTAACCTAACTTCCTTGCTTCTGGTTCCCAACAAAAACAACACACCAACTCTCCCCTTTTCTTAGTCCCTTTATAAACTAAAACAGAATTGTGACTGCTGCTGGGAAACACAGAAATCCATGCTAGTGACAGCCACCTGGATGGCTTCCCGCCCTTCTGGTTAGAGACTTGTGTCTTTTCAGACCCCACTGTGTTTGATGGCCGGGGTTTCACCTGTGATTCAAACTTCTTGGATTTAATGTCTGCGACTAATTTCCCAAGTGAAAATACACACTGTGGGCTACTATTTACTGATCACTTATCTCACGATTTCTCTATAACTAATCTCGGTAGCCACAGCTGACTGGCACTTCCATTCAGGAAGTCCAGGGCTCCTTCGAGGCAGAGGCTGGGACCTAGGCACACGCTGCTCACTCACGTGGACCCATGGAATGTTGGCAAAGGGCCTTGAATGACTAAAACCCTGTCACGAAGGGTTTTTACCAGTCTCTGACATGCAGCTCCACCAAGGTCCCTACTGTAGGTTCTGTATTCTCATCTGTGTTTCCCAGAAAAGCAAATCAATTTCCCCAACGTGTGTTTGGATAATCAGAGGAGAACCTGCTCTGTGGGGCCCAAATCAGGACGAGGCGAAGTACCTGCTCCATTGGTCATGAACCCGCGGCCATGAGGGCAGAGCTTTTTGAAAGCCACGGTGCCCTGGAAGGGGCAGATCTCACAGAAGGGTCCCCAGCCTCGCCCACCGTCGCAGCAGCATTCGGACTTGGTGACGGGATTCCTGTTGCTGGAGCCGATCTGACACAAGTTCTGCAGCACCTCCGTGAAGCAATACCCTTCCCGACTGTCTGCAAGGCACATGGCGCAAAGGGCATCTCAGAGCACTGCGGGGGTGTGGCTGGGCGCGAGAATTTGGTCAGCTATAAAAACCGGAAGTGACGCAATACTTTACCCCAGGTGAGAAGAAGCGAGAAGAGAAAGCCAGAAGGGCAGGGAGAGAGAGGGGGCGACATCTGAGAAGAACAGAGAGACACTCAGCGAGGAAAGCATCGGCCGAGGTAAGCTGACAGCTGGGCTTCCCCGCAATACGGGGAGAGTCACGCCAGGCATCCCCTGGAGAGAGGGGCAGAGAGACACGGAAATGGTACCGATCGCCCAGGGCTCCAAAAGGCAGCCAAGAAAGACATTCCAAGAAAGTGATCCAGGGATACAATTTGCAAAGGAAGAACTGAGCTGCAGGGTGGTACTAAGCCCAAGGATCATCAATCACAAAGTCATCTCAAAGTATGAGCACTTCTAACCCACCCCTAAATTCTTCCAAGGGGAGATCTGGGTTCAGAGTCTGCCCAGGGCTGGGGCTGGGGCTCAGGAAGGGGCTGCTCCAGCCACACTCACCCAGACACTCGTCCTGGGCGGGGCTGGCGGTGAAGCCGTCGTTACACTCGCAAGTGTAGCTGCCACGGGTGTTGAGGCAGCGACCGTTCTCGCAGATTCCGGGCCTCGTCTGACACTCGTTCTCGTCTGCGCGGTTTCATGGTTTCATGGAAAGGTCCAGACAGAAGGCGTCAGTGTGTTCTAGAAAAGCAGAGGCCTCATCTCTCGCTTCCCCTCCCTGCCTGCCTCCCCCTCCCAGCTCACTTTCTATCCTTTCCTTTCCTTTTCCTTTTTTAGTGCATGTTTGCAGTACACAACAACTGCATTCATGGTGGGGAGCAGATTCGGTACACACCACACTCAACTCACTTTGTAAGCACAGAATCTATTCACCAGACTCAAATTCAAAAGCCTCAGGAAAGAACTCAGCAGAGGCTGCTTTTTCCACTTCCCCGGCCACGAAATTCCCTCCTGGAGCTGAAGGCATCAGCCAGTTTCTATCGCATTCTTCCAGAGACGGGTTATGCACACGAGAGCAAGTACATGGACACGGACACGCGTCCCCTGCTGCTGGTTAAACACGTGGTTGGCTCCAGTTCGATAAGCTTACACACAGGCGGCAGCGCCGTATGGGATTTTGAATTGTCTGATGATTATTGATAATGTCCCAAAACAATTCATCCCACACTCCTCTTCCTGGGGAACAGTCAGAGGGGGTGGGGACATCACAAGCAGTGTGAGATCAGGTGAACAATCTGGTTGCCCAGGCTGCCCCAGACCACGTGAGTCAGAAGGCTGGCAGGGGGCGCCCAAGGGGATCTGTCACCCAGGCTGAGAATGACCCAGGAGGATCCCAGGTGTGATCACCAATGCCCGTATTACTTAGATCTTTTTTTTTCCAGTACTGGGGATTAAGCCTAGGGTTTTGGACTGAGCTACGTCCCCCACTTGTTTTTTTAAATTTTTAATCTTGAGACAGGGTTGTGCTAAATTGCTAAACTGCCCAGGGTGGGTTCAAACTTGGATCCTCCTGCCTCAGCCTCCCAAAGTGCTGGGATTACAGGCATGCACCACTATCCTTATTGATGCTTTTAAAGCCTGCTCTTTAATTCCGTATTGTACAGAGTAAGCGGACAGTGGAAATCTTAATCTCTTCGACTAACAACATAAAATATACATTTCTGGTGTCACTTATTTTTAGAAAGGAGAAGGGTCTACATAGGAACATTCTAGTCATTTTCTCCTCTATTTGTTGTCTAAAGTGAAAGTCATTTGTTCCATAAGGATGTGAGTAAATACCTCAGATTTCAAGGGCCCTGTGTCTCTTGTAATGACTCGCCTCTGCCACTGTGGCATGAAGGCAATCAATGTACTGTTACACCTGTGTGTTAGTACAGTGGCATTGGCAGCCACCTGCCGGGCAGGTTGTGGACTGCAGGCCGCAGTTTCTCACCCCCCGGCCTGAAGCTGAGGTTCCCACCCTGCAGCCACCTCAGAATCACCTGCGGGGCTTTGGAACTCCCAGTGTCTGGACCTCACTGCATAGCAGATCAGCTTCCTGGAGGTCCCCCATGTTCGGAGAGGCACCCCGCACTGGTACTCACACCAGGACGTTAGGAACATATGTGACCCATCAGAGTGACAGACACTGCAATGGGCTAGGGAGAACTGAGGCCAGCTCCCAGCACAGTAAGAAAAGGGGGGCCAGGAAGAACCAGGGCTTCCAACCCTGAAAGCAAAGCAGGCCACTGGTGGAGGGAACCCAGCTCAGCTGGAAGCAAGAGCAACGACCCAGACGCAGGGGCCTCCGCCTCCACTTCCACAGGAAGCGGGGTCTCCACTGGAAGGAGGGTCACCAGCTCTGACAGAGCACAGGGCCATGAGGACCCCAAGCCCAGGTGGCTTCTGTCCACGGTCGCCTCTGGGTCACTGCAAGCTCCTGGTGCGTGGGGACAGGGGTCTCTTACCCACGCAGCCCTCCCCGTCGGGCCTCCGCTGGTAGCCGGGGCCACAGATGCACAT
>PVJX010009588.1:0-60455 GCA_004027295.1 Dolichotis patagonum | reverse complement strand
ATACTATTGTGTTATGTTTGATATTATTGTAATTGAAACTATGCTCAACTATAGCAGAGTAAGAGATATGGTGTTAGATACTGTTGATGTCCAGTTGACTTAATGTAAAGTACTGTGTTGCCTATGTTGTCCTCTTCTGATCTGCTCTGTACTGCCCCCTTTTGTTTTATTCTCTTTTAAATAAAAAAAAGAAAAAAAAGGACAATAACCTCAAAGTGGTTGTACACTCAGAAATTGTGTCTTTTGAATATCAAATCTGTTGTAGCTTTGCATAAGTAATGCCACCTTGTGCCCTGTATTTAACTCAGAAAAATGAAAAATAATGCAGAGTATAACTCCCATGAGAAAAGCAGAATGAGATGCACCCACCAAAGAAAAATTAGCTGCTCAAGAAAGAAGCAGGATACAGGTGTCAACAAAATTTAATGCAAGATTCTAGCTAAATTGTTTCCAACAGAATGTCTTTTTGTGGTTGTCTGTTTGAAAAGTTCCATAGCTTTCAATTTTAGGATCACTCACTTGTACTCTGAAACAAGGGTCCACAGATGGTTACTGAGTTCAGCTAGTAAAATGCGAAATTTATCAGTTTGTTTGCTTGAATTCTATATTGCTCATGAACCCACTTCAAAATCATTATCTAAAATGACATTTTTTTCTCATCATAAGGAGTGATTGTTTATTGCCAAAAATAAATGTTTGAGATTAGGAAATTAAATCTTCTTATCCCTTTTCACAGGTTCTGAGACCTTGCAGCTCTCTCCTCTCCTTGGCCGCTCAGGAGACCTGGTCCCAAGCTCAGCCCCAGCACTGTCAGGAGTCCTGTTCTCAGGGGAGGAGAAAGAGGGGCAGCTGGACTCGATTCAGGGCTGTGTCCAGGACTTCACTGAGCTCTTTCTGTCAATATTATCTGGCTGGAACTTTACTTACATAATTAAAATTTTGAAATTCATAAAATATACTTTACTATTCTTTTTGGTATCCCTCCACCACCTCTGTTTTTGTTTCTCTCTCTCCTTATCTGAAATACACATTCACAGATTCCAACTATACATCAGGATTATAATAGATAATATTAAGATAAAATAATGTTGTTTCATAACATTCATTTTACTTTTTAAACATAATCTAAAATTTATGCCTTTCTATTTTTAATTTTACATAAGCTCATTCTGTATTCATTAGTCACATATCTTTTGCTAATTTTTATAAAGAAGATATGCCTTATATTTAATGACGTAATCCTTATTATTATGGCTTTCTGTGAAGCACATGTCCACTGAATAGGAGGAAATTATTTGAGACACCCAATACCCACACATGCAGGCTTCCTGAAGGCAGAGCTGAGGTGAGCTCTTCACACACGGATATCATACATATCCATCATGTGGCTGTGGCCTCATGGTCACCGTGATCATGGGAAGCTAAATCAACTCCCCTTCCTCACCCAGCTCTGCACCTCAACAAGGCCCTTATCATCACCACTGTATCTTGGTTTCCGGGATGAGAGGTCCTGTTTCCCTTGGTGTCCCAGGTGCACCTGTTGATTCCAGCTCATGGTGAGATCACCTTCCAAAACATGCCATCTTCTGAGACATAGCTGGATATGTACTACTGATATTTTTCAATGCCATTTTCTTGGAGAACGTTTTGCTGAGTTTGTGTTTCTCTCTTCTCAGTTTCTGAGTCCCAGTGTCATTTTCAGATAGTGGCAAAAGAACTGTGAGCCAAGAAAGAGGACAAAGATGTCCAAAGAAGTTTCATCTGGATTTTATTTCAACACAGAAAGACAGGAGAAGGTATTCCTCATATTTTATAGTCTACAAATCTTGGCAAAAACTTTATTATCCATGGAGAATCTCAGTACTCTTGTGCACAATTTTGGCAGAGTGGATTTGAGTTGTAGGAGCAGCAGGGCCAGATCCAACTGTAGCAGAACCCCAAGGTAAGTGGCAAAGATGCTTCACACATTTCCATGGTACATCAGTTAGAGCTAACTAAAGAAAAAGCTTTAGTATTTTATTTAAAATATAAAGTATTCACTAAGTAAGATTCAGTGGCAGCCTACAGAGACAAGGTTAAAGATTGCAAAATGACCATGTGTGAGCTTCCGAGTTGGAGGAATACAGTTGAAAATCAGACACTTGGAGCTCCTTGTCCAGTCCAGTTAGTTGGATTGTTGGAAAATGTAAGGATTTGAACTGTAAGGCTTAGGAGTCTGCACAGGTTGCATGAAAGAACAAGGAGCAAACATTTAGTGTTAATAGTGAAGACTGGTTCCTCTCTGAAGAAGAAAGTGCTGTATTCCTGCTTTCCCTTTTTACTCCTTTCAGTCTACAAGCTGATAGGTTAGGGCCAGCCACAATTAGAATGCATCATGACAGTAATCCAGAGGCACAGGCAAAGCTGTGCTCTACTAATCTCCTAGACATTTCTTAATCTGTTTAAGTTTATATACCACAATTAACAATCACATATGAGGAAGTTAGAAAAGCAGGTGACTTATGGGGTCTGGTTCTCCTTGTTCCTAAGTGCCCAGTCCCAATTACAAGCACAGGAGTTAGTACCTGGCCCTGTGAAGCTCTCACAGACCTTGTCCCCCAAGCATAGCCTCCATTTATTCCATCACATGTGGTAACTGCTGGATATGGATTGGTCAGAAACTCAGGAAGGGACTGGTGTGGATACGCCACAGAAAATATGATGAAAACTCTAAGCAGATTGTATCTTTCAAGAGCCATATCTCCACCTGCAAGCATGTCTCCAGGACTGGTTTTCATATGTCTGAGCGTTGTGACCACTGATGACACAGACACACACTACTGTCCAAAGACACTCTACAGAGACATCAGTGTAAGTCCAGATAGGAACCTCCCTTTAGGGGTGCACAGGACAAGTACATTAAGTCAATACTCAAATAACTCAGGGAACTAACTTTTTGTTGAATGCAGAGACAAAACTTCAGGGTTTCCTTTCTGGCTGACTATCATGCATGAGCCAATGATCTTTTTTGTTTTAGATCTGGATCCCTCTTTGCTCAAAACCCAAATGCACTCAGTGGTGCATATTTTGAGAGGTGAGTGGATCAATGCTGTGTGATGCTCATGACTGAGTTAGTGCACTGAAGGGGCCATAGCTGGCTGTGATGATGTAAAGCCTCTCAGGGTGAGGTGAGTCACTCTGAGAGTGGCCTTGAAAGTAATATGTGCTTCCTTCTCCTTGTTCCTGTCCACTTCCCACTGCCATACTGTGAGAAAGCCTCCTATGACATGTTACTATGGCATGCCATGCTGCCTTGGAGCCAATGACCATAGACTAAAAACTCTAAAACCTGTGCCCCAAAAATGGGTATTGAGAGTGGGTCCTAAGGAGTGTCCCATTATTATGCTTGGTAACACAGGATTGGCTTTCTCAGTTAAAGAAGGGATGCCAATAGCATGGTAGGGTGCATGTGGAAATCTCTCTGGTGCTGTAAGTAGGGAAACTTCATCTGGCAGGATAATCCCAAAAGACTCCAGGATATCAGTGTCCTCAGCCTCATCCGGATACTCACAAATGCATCCATACATAACATAGATATTACTAATCCACCAAATCATAAAGTTGGAAATGCATGGCCACAGTTCACGATGAAATAGAAGAGGTACACACATGACCAAGTCAGAGCAGCACCACCGGGCACAAGCAAGGAACATGAAGAAGCTGAGAAAGTGCACCCATGCTCCTCTCCATACTATTAATTCTTTAATTTAGCAGCACATACTTGTGGCCTCATGGAATGTATTATATGATCAGCTGCAGAGGAAGAGAAGATGAGGACCTGATTTACAGATGACTCTGAACATTTTGCAGGCACCACCCTGACAAAGACAGCTGCAGAAACACGTCCTCCTTCCAGGATGTCTGATGGATAGCAGTGAAGGGAATTACTCACAATGGGCAGAACACTGGGCAGTTCATGAGGAGCACTTGGTAGTACATTTTGTCTAGAGGAAAACGTGGCCAGATGTGTGTCTATGTATTGATTCTTGGTGTGTAGCCAATTGTTTCACTGGATGGTCACAAATCTTTAAAGAATAATGTCAATAAGCATAGCTGGTGTAGAGGTATATGGACTGACCTCTCCATATGGGCAAAAGACATAAAGATATTTGCACTCCATGTAAACAGTCACCAAGAAGGGGCCTCAGCCAAAGAGAACTTTATTAATCAAGTGGGCTTAGCATGGTGAGGCACAAGTATAATCCCAGCACTCAGGAGCTTGAGGCAGGAGGATTACCTCAAGTTGGAGTTCACCCTGTGATATGTTCTGAGTTCAAGAACAGCCTGAACTGCATACAAGACTTTCTCAAAAACCAAATCCTCCTCCTCTCCTTCTTCACCCTGCTTCTCCTCCTCCTCCTCATCATCATCATAATCATGCAAATAGGATAACTGGTTTTATGGAAAGCAGTCAACCATTTTTTCAGCTACCGTGTCACTGACCAGTAGATTCACAAACAGTGTCTGTGGTGGCAGGAATGGAGCCCATGAGTATGACAAAGCTGTAGAAATGCTACCCTGAGAAATTTCCAACTGTGGCACAGTCAGTTTAACCTCAGCTGCATTTTATGGATGCTGATCTGCAAACTCGTGAAGCGGCTCTGCTGCCTTTGTGAGCTGTTTGTCTGGCAGAGCTGGGCAACTTGGATGAGCACATGGAGGAGATTCCCAGGATTCAGGAGTTGTAAACCAGCAGATATTTTGTGCATTTCTCTGCCTAATTTGTGTACATTGCAAGGGAAGTTTTATAAAATTCTACAGCTGGCAGTTGATTCTTGGAAAGCTTAAACTCTATTTCTTCTGTGTTATTTAATTCACCTTCTTCTCAGAGTAAAAGAGCTTACTAGACAGTTTACTAATGTGACTCATGTTAATTGCAATTACAGCTAGTAATAACACCTTTGTGAGCTCAAGTTTTATTATCTGATTGTAAAGCTGCAAAGTCTCCTCTGTATGACCTGAAGCTAAAGAATGTAGGGCACTGGACCGTGATAGATGACCAGTGCTGCCTGTGTGTCTTCATCCATTCAGGGTCTTCTGAAAACGATTGCCAACAAACCTATGCAGGTTTCAATAGGATTCTCATTGGCTGGCTCAGCTGGTCTTGTCCTATCAGGGCACACAAGTTTTATGGAAAACAATAGGTGAATTTATGAGCAAATAAATTAGGTATCTTGAGAATGGGCATGGTTTTGTGAATATTTATCTATTTGTGTAATTGTGTTCAAAGGTATATCACTTGTTGATCATTACATTAAACATCTAATGTGTGTGTGTATATATATATATATATTTGCATGATCTATATAATAAATATATATTTTTGAATAACTTTTACCCCTCCAAAGGTGAGAAACTATGTCAGATCATTGAACATATTTTTGAAAAAATGCCATTTGTCTACTTATTTATGAATATAATAGAATGAACAATAATGCTGTCATATTTTCTCATTAGAAGAAGAAATCTGATAATCATTGTGAAGCATGACCACTCTGTCTTAGAATTTCTCAGCAAGCCAATGAGTTCTTTGAGAAGAATTGTAGGACCTCACAGAGAGGATGATTTTATAGCCTATGATGTCACATCTCATAGGAAATTATGCTTCTCATTCTATGTACCTGTCTGCAATTCTCTGAAGTTACCAAATCCACTAATGACATATTGGTAAGAATAAAAAAAACAGATGAGGTTACACATAAGAAGAAACCATGTATTCTGTACATTAGGGATATTACAAAACAAATCTCAAAACACTCTCATGTGCTTTGAACACTTTCCTCTCTGTGGCTTACAGAATAGTACTGGCCATATATACAGGAGCCCATGCAAATAGGGCCTCCCTGTGCTGATAAAAACCAGCCCAGCCCTGACTCTGCAGCTTTGCAGAAGAGCTCAGCTCTCAACACTCAGCTGTTTCCACTCTGTGGTCAGGACCTAGCACATATGGCTCAACATGTTGCTGGTGTTGAGCTGGGTTTTGCTTCCTGATATTTTAAAAAGTAATTTATGGAGGAGCCTGAATCCAGTCCCAGGTTCTGAATGTGAGTGAGTTGACTCCCAACACATGGAGGATGCTTTGGTACATTGCTCCCAGCCATTAAGACCACACCCACTGTCCCAAATCACATGAGGACAAGGCATGGGAGGTCCCCAAAGACCTAACTGGGCCAATCCCATGGACTTCCAAGCAGCTAGCAGGGCCCTGAATCTAGTCCCCAGAACCATAAGTGGGGCAGGTGATTCCCAGCACACAGGGGAAGACTGGAATGTCACTCAAAAAGTAGAAATATAGGAAAATGACAAAATGAAAAAGCAAAATGCAATTTCAAACTTCCAGCCCAGCCCTAGCAAGGCTAGGAGACATGAACATAGAAGATAATGTAAGCCATACATCTGAAATTCCTGAAAAGATAACAACTGAAGTAAAGAAATAACACTGGGAAGCTATCAAAGAACTCAGATCAGAAATAATCTCCCAGGTAAAAGAAGAAATAATAAATGTAATAAAACAAATGCTGAACACATCTAAAGAAGACATAGTCAAAAAATTAGAAGAACAGTGCAAAAAATGGAAACCCTGATGAACAATATAAGAAACAAACAGAATGCATTAAGCACATTAAAAGAGATATACGGGAAATCAAAACTTGCACTGAAAGTTGGCAAAACCAAGTTCGGCAGGCAGAGGCTGAGCTGGGGGACTGACAGCCCAGTGTGGACTGGCCTGGGGAGAGCTTAAAACAAGCACTCCCGGTGGTTGAGATCATACCTGCCCCCTAGGACATGGTACTGCGGCTTGAGGTTCTGTGGGCTCCAGTTCACCACCCCCAGCATCTGCCATACAATTTAGGGAGCCAAGGGCCTGCAGAGGGGAGTTAGGACCATGCAAGGTGAGTCCTACTGCCGCAAGGTGAGCTCCTGTAGAGCTGGCAACCTGCGCTCCAGGCAATGGAGCTTCTGGCTAGCTACCTGGTACAGGACTGAGTCCTGGAATTTCCACCACCTAAGTGCACCATGCCCAGTGGTCTTCTCTCATTCTGGAGGCAGAGGCCAAGCTGGGGGACTGACTGCCCAGTGTGGGCTGGCCTGGGAAGAGCTTAAAACCAGCACTCCTGGCGGTTGAGATCATACCCATCCCCTAGGACACGGGACTGTGGCCCGAGTTTCCACGGACCCAGTTCACCAGGCCCAGCATCTGCCTTTCAATTTAGGGAGCCAAGAGCCTGTGGGGGAGCCAGCGCTTCTCC
Organism: Dolichotis patagonum; assembly: GCA_004027295.1. Taxonomy (NCBI): domain Eukaryota; kingdom Metazoa; phylum Chordata; class Mammalia; order Rodentia; family Caviidae; genus Dolichotis; species Dolichotis patagonum. The sequence continues at coordinate 53,166 of PVJX010009588.1, read as the reverse complement.
AGGAACTGAGGGTGCAGGAGGTAATTGGCCACACATCCATAGGAAGATTTGGAACACCGCTCAAAGCAAGGAGTTATAGAAAAATGAAAAAAGGAAAGACCAAAGGCAGACTCAAAACTCCAGCCCACCCAAAGAAAGCTTAGGAGCCATTTACACAGAAGAAAAAATAAGCCATACACCTGAAATGTCTGAAGTGATATCAAATAAAATAAAGATGAAACTAAGGGAAGCTATGGACAAATTCAAATCAGAAATACTTGCCCAGGTAAAAGAAGAAATAATAAAAGTAGTGAAAGCAATAGTGAACACATCTACTGAAGACAGAACTAAAAAATTAGAGGAACAAAGCAAACAGATACAATCACTGAATGAACACTATAAGAAACAAACAGAATACATAAAGCAGATTCAAAGAGATATACAGGAAATCAAAAATGCTGTTGAAAGCTGCCAAAACTGCCTCAATGAAAGTGAAGATAAAAATTCAGACCTCGAAGATAAGATTGCAGCCAGTGAACAGGAAAGGAAAGATCTTTTAAACATAACAAAGAATCAGGAAATAACAATTTAAAACCTGCAAGATGATGCAAAGAAAAATACCATAAGATTAATAGAAATAAATGAAAAAGAAGGGGACAGGACAGATGGTATCAAGAGGATGTTTACAGAAGTAATAGCTGAAAATTTCCCAAACAGGAGAGGAGAAACTGACATTTGGGTAAGCGAAGCATATAGAAACACACACACACATAATAATCACCATCCCAGAAATCCACCATAAGAAAAGAATATTAAAAGCTGTTAGAGATAAAAGACACATCACCTATAAAGGAAAACCTATCAAAATCACAGCAGACTTCTCAACACATACAATGAAGTCAAGAAGAGCGTGGAGTGAAGTATTTCAGATCCTAAAGGAAAACCACTTCCAACCCAGACTAACGTACCCTGCAAAACTGTCCTTCAAAATGGATGGAGAAATAAGATACTTCTATGACAAAGAACAGCTGAAGAACTTCATGAACACCAAACCAACCCTATAAAGAATACTGAAAGACATTCTAGATACACATAGGATAAAAGCACCAAGCAAGGCAGACAATTAAGCAGAATGAAAAGCTAAAGATACAACAGCCAAAAGTAAGAACCACATGATCATCTCTATAGATGCAGAAAAAGCTTTTGATAAGGTCCAACACTCATCATGATAAGAACCTTACAGAGAATTGGAATAAAAGGTCTTTACCACAATATGATAGAGGCCACCTATGACAAACCAATAGCCAGCATCATATTAAATGGTCAAAAACTGAAAGCCTTTACCTTAAAATCAGGCATAAGAAAGGATATCCCCTGTCACTGCTCCTATTCAACATAGTACAGGACATACTAGCCAGAGCAATAAGACAAGGAAGAGAAATAAAAGGAGTAAAGATAGAAAAAGAGGAAGTTAAATTAGCATTATTTGCAGATGACATGATATTTTACATAGAAGACCTCCAAAACTCTATTGAAAGACTCCTAGTATAATAAATAAATTCAGCAAGGTAGCTGGATACAAAGCCAATACTCCAAAATCATTAGCATTTCTATACACTAAGAACAAAAGTACAGAGAGAGAAATAAGAGAAGCCACACTCTTCACACTAGCATCCAGAAAAATGAAATACTTAGCAATTAATCTCACATAAGAAGTAAAAGAGCTATACAGTGAAAATTATAATACCTTGAAAAAGGAAATCGAAGAGGACCTCAGAAAATGGAAAGACATCCGCTGTTCATGGATAGGAAGAACAAACATTGTGAAAATGACCATTCTCCCAAAATCACTACACATATTCAATGCAATCCCAATCAAAATACCACTAACATACCTCATAGAGAAATCACTCCTAAAATTCATCTGGAACCAGAAGAGACCTAGAATAGCAAAGGAAATTCTAAGCAACAAAGACAAGGCAGGAGGCATCACAATCCCTAACTTGAAATTATATTACAAAGCTACAGTAATAAAATCAACATGATACTGGAATAAAAACAGACCTGAAGATCAATGGAATAGATTGGAAGATACAACCACAACCACAAACTCACTCAACCACCGTATCTTTGATAAAGGGGCCAAACATGTTCGCTGGAAGAATGACAGTCTCTTTAACAAATGGTGTGGGAAAAATTGGCGATCCATATGCAGAAGACTAAAATTAGACCCATGCCTTTCACCATGTATTAAACTAAAATCTAAATGGATCAAAGATCTAAATATTGAAACGGAAACACTAAATCTGCTGGAAGACAAAGTGGGTAAAAATCTCAAAGATATAGGAGTAACAAAAGAATTCATGAACAAGAATCAAACTACACGGGAAATACTTCCCAGAATCAATAACTGGGACCATATCTTATTAAAGAGTTTCTTCATGTTGAAAGAAATTTCCAACAGAGTGAAGAGAAAACCCACAAATTGGGAAACATCTTAATGGACAGTCCCTCAGACAAAGGACTTCTGTCTAGAAAATATAAAGATTTAAAAAAATCAGACCCTCAAAATTCAAAGACCCAATCCAAAAATGGGCATATGAAATGAATACACAGTTCTCAGATGAAGAAATACGAATGGCAAATAAATACATGAAAAAATGTTCATCATCATTAGCCATGAGAGAAATGCAAATTTTAACCACACTGAGATTCCATCTCACTCTAGAAAGAAGGCCAGGGTAGAAAATACTACCAACAACAAGTGCTGGAGAGGCTGTGGGGAAAAAGGAACTCTTCTGCACTGTTGGTGTGAGTGTAGACTGGTGCAACCACTGTGGAGGTCAGTCTGGAGATTCCTCAAAAAGATGGGTCTGGAGGTCCCATTTGACCCAGGTATTCCACTTTTAGGCATATTCACAGAAGATCTGAAAACATCATACCAAAGTGATATATGTGCACCCATGTTTATAGCAGCACAATTTGTAATAGCCAGATCTTGGAAACAACCTAAGTGCCCATCAAGTGAGGAATGTATAAAAATTTGTGGCATTTTTATACAATGGAGTACTACTCAGCTATAAAAAATGATCACATTGAGATATTTATAAATAAATGGACACAACTTGAGACCATGCTCATAAGCAAAATAAACCAAACTCACATGTGTAAATACCGTATAGTCTCCCTAGTATGAGAGTTGCTAAGAGTATATAAGATTTTATTTTAATCATGAGTCCTCATCTCATAAATTTGAAGCATTTCAATATTTTCATTCATCAATTGGAATGGTTTTATTCTGTTTTGTTTGACTTTATTATGTGTGATGGTATGAAAAGCTGTTTTGAAGAAAAAGAAACATTATCACAGCTATTGCTGATTTAATATCACCTTTCTTAGAAGTCCTACCATGCTTCTGTTCTTCTGTTACTATTGGTTCTATCTATCATGTTGTGTCTTATTGGGATTTGAATATTTGTGAAAGTATAAACAAAGTGTTTTATGGAAAATGAGATATTATAGTACCAATTGATCATTCTCTGTTTTTTGGTTCAGAATTCCCTGTAATTCTTTTACTCTTTGAATGGTTTTATACTATTTTGTTATGTTTGATATTATTGTATTTGAAACTATGCTCAACTATAGCACAGAAAGAGATATTGTGATAGCTACTGTTAATGTCCGGTTGTCTTAATGTAAAGTACTGTGTTGCCTATGTTGTCCTTTTCTGATCTGCTCTTTTCTGCCCTCTTTTGTTTTATTCTCTTTAAAATAAAAAGTTTAAGAAAAAAGAAAGTTGGCAAAACCACTGATTGAAAGTGAACATAGAATTTCAGACCTCAAAAACAAGATTACAGCTACTGAATAAGGAAGGAATGATCTATTAAAAATAACAAGGAAATAGGAAATAAAAATTCAACAGCTGTAAGATGACGCAGAGAAAAACAACATAAGATTGAGAGGTAAAAATGAAAAAGGTGACACCACAAATGATATAAAGATGATATTTACAGAAATATACAGAATTAATAGTTGAAAATTTCCCAAACATGAGAATGAAAACTGACATACAGGTCAATGAAGCATATAGAACTCCAAATAGCTAAACCAAAATAAAACTGCATCAGACATATAAAAATCAATGTCCCAGAAATCCAACATAAGAACAGGATATTAAAATCTGCTAGAGAGAAGAGACAAATTGCCGATAAAGGAGAGCCTATCAGAATCACAGCAGACTTCTCAACACAAACAATGAAGTCAAGATGAGCATCGAGTGAAGTATTTCAGATCCTAAAGCAAAACCACTTCCAGCCCAGACTGATGTACTCTGCAAAACTTTCCTTCAAAATGGATGGAGAAATAAGATACTTCCATGACAAAGAACAGCTGAAGAACTTCATGAACACCAAACGAAACCTACAAAGAATACTGAAAGCCATTCTAGATACACATAGGATAAAAGCACCAAGCAAGGCAGACAATTAAACAGAATGGAAAGCTAAAGATACAACAGCAGAAAGATAACATGTAACAATAAACCAATATATACCAGTTACAACCATTAATGTAAGTGGCCTCAACTCACCAATCAAAAGAAACAGACTGGCAGAATGGATCAAGAAACAACATGCAACGATATGCTGTCTACAAGAAACCCATCTAACCCAAAAGGACACTCATAGACTGAAAGTCAAAGGATGGAAAACAATACTTCATGCAACAGGATCACCGTACCAAAAAAAGTAAGAGAAGCTATTGGGTTTGCAGATAATGTGAACTTCAAACCAATAATGATCCAAAGAGTTAAAGTTTACTATATACTAGTTAGGGGAAAATTTTAAGAAGAAAAGATAACAATTATATATATATATATATATATATATATATATATACATATATATATATATATATATATATATATATATATATATATATGTATATATATATACCAAATTTGGGAGCTCCTATCTATACAAAACAAATATTAACAGAAATGAAAAATCAAAAAAGCAATAGCACAATTATAACAGGAGACCTTAACACACCTTTGACACAAAGGGACAGATCAATTAAACAAAAAATCAACAAAGAAATAACAGAACTGAATCACACAGGTGAACAAATGGACTTGGTGGACATATACAAAATGCTCCATCCAACAACATTAGAATATGCATTCTTCTCAGAAGCATATAAAAAGGTCCCTAAAATAGACCACATACTAGCCAAAGAACATGCTTAAGTAAATGCAAAAAATTGAAATAATCCCATTCATGTTATCAGAAAATAGCACCATGAAACTAGAAATTAATGATAAAAGAAACTGCAAAAATCCCACAAACACATGGAAATTGAGTAATACACACCTGAGCAATAACTGGGTCACACAGGAAATTAAAGAAGAAATTAAACAATATGTACAAACAAATGAAAATTCAAATAGATCTTATGGAACTTGTGGGATGCAATCCTCAGAGGAAGCAGTCCTCAGAGGAAAATTTATTGCGGTGAATTCCCACATCAGGAAAACAGAAAGAACACAAATAAACAACCTGATGCTACACCTTAAACATCTAGAAACAAAGAGCAAGTCAAGCCCAAAGATAAAAGAAGGGAGGAAATTAGAACGATCAGAGCAGAAATTAATGCAACAGATACTAAGAAAACAATACAAAAAATCAATGGATCAAAGATTTGGTTCCTTGAAAGAGTAAATAAAATTGATAAGCCTCTAGCCAACCCTATTTAAAAAGGAAAGAAAAAACTCAAATTCATTCAATAAAGGATGAAAAGGGTGAAGTCACTGCAGACCCTGTGGAAATACAGAAGATCATCAATACCTATTTCAAAAATCTCTACTCTAATATGCTTGATAACACAGAAGAAATGGACAGAGTCCTAGAAACATATGAATTACCATAGCTGGGTCAAGAAGATGTAAAACTGCTGAATAACCCTTTTCAATTAACAAGGGCTGAGGATTTAGCTCAGTGGTGTAAGTGCCTGCCTGGCAAGCGCAAGGTCATGAGTTCAATCACCAGTACCAAAAAAAAAAAAAAAAAAAAAAAACGAAATTGAAAATGTAATTAAATCTTTACCAACAAAGACAAGCTCAGGTCCAGATGGATTCACTGTGGAATTCGACAAGAAATTCAAAGAAGATTTAAGGCCAACACTCCTCAAACTCTTCAGTGAAACTTAAAAGAGAAGCAATTCTCCCTAACTCATTCCTGGAATCAAATATTACTCTAATATCAAAACCTGAGAAGACCCAACCAGCAAATAAAAATACAGGCAAATCTCCCTAATGAATATAGATGCAAAAATTCTCAATAAAATATTGGCAAATAGAACCCAGCAAATCATCAAGATCATACACCACAACCAAGTGGGATTCATCCCAGGAATGCAGCAATGATTCAACATATGTGAATCAATAAATGTAATCCACCATATCAATTGAGCCAAAACTAAGAATCACATGATCATTTTATACACACAGAAAAAACTTTTGATAAAGTCCAGCACTTATTCATGATAAGAGCCTTACAGAAAATTGGAATAGATGGTCTTTACCTCAATATGATAAAAACCATCTCTGACAAACCAACAGCCACTATCATATTAAATGGCCAAAAACTGAAACCCTTTACCCTAAAATCAGGAACAATACAAAGATGTTCATTATCACCACTCCCATTCAATATAGTGCTGAAAATACTAACCAGAGCAATTAGATAAGAGAGAGAAATAAAAGGAGTAAGAATAGGAAAAGAAGAATTTAAATTATCATTATTTGTAGATGACATGATACTCTACATAGAAGACCCTCAAAACTCCATTGAAAGACTCCTAGGTATAATAAATAAATTCAGTAATGTAACTGAATACAAATCCAACACTCAAAAATCAATAGCTTTCCTACTTACTAACAACAAAATCACTGAGAAAGAAATAAAAGAAGCCACATCTTCTCAATAGCATCCAAAACATGAAATACTTAGGAATCAATCGAACATAAGAAGTAAAAGATATATTCAGGGAAAATTACAATACCCTGAAAAAGAAATCGAAGAGGACCTCAGAAAATGGAAAGACATCTTGTTCATGGATAGGAATAACAAACATTTTGAAAATGGCCATTCTCCCAAACTTTTTATATAGATTCAATGCAATCCCAATCAAAATACCACTCGCATACCTCACAGATTTAGAGAAATCACTCCTAAAATTCATCTGGAACCAGAAGAGACCTAGAATAGCAAATGAAATTCTAAACAAAAAAGGCAAGGCAGGAGGCATCACAGTCCCCGATTTGAAGTTATGCTACAAAGCTACTGTAATAAAATCAGTATGGTACTGGAATAAAAACAGATCTGAAGATCTTTGGAATAGATTAGAAGATACAACTACAAACACACTTAGCCATCTTATCTTTGATAAAGGGGCCAAACATGTCCTCTGGAAGAAAGATAATCTCCTTAGGAAAAATTGACTCTCTATATACTGAAAACTAAAACTAGACCCATGCTTATCACCATGTACTAAACTAAAGTCTAAGTGGATCAAAGATCTAAATATTAAAACAGAAGCACTAAATCTGTTGGAAGACAGAGTAAGTAGAAATCTTGAAGACATCGGGGTAGGTAGAGAATTCATGAACAAGAATCAAATCTCATGTGAAATACTTCAAAGAATCAATTAATGGGATCATGTCTTATTAAAGAGTTTTTGAATGTTGAAAGAAATCTCCAGCATTGTGAAAAGAAAACCCACAAATTGGGAAAAAATCTTACTGAACTGTCCCTCAGACAAAGAACGTCTCTCTAGAACATATAAAGATTTTTTTAAAAAAATCAGCTCCCCAAAATTCAAAGACCCAGTCCAAAAATGGGCATGTGAGATGAATACACAGTTCTCAGTTGAAGAAATACAAATGGCAAATAAATACATGAAAATATGTTCAGCATCATTGGTAATTAGAGAAATGCAAATTAAAACCACACTGAGATGCCATCTCACTCTAGAAAGAATGCCCAGGATAAAGAAAACTATCAAACAATCCTGGAGAGTTTGTCGGGGGTGGAGGAACTCTTCTGCAATATTGGTGGGAGTGCAGACCGGTGCAACCACTGTGGAGGTCACTCTGGGGGTTCCTCAAAAAGCTGAAGTCCCATTTGACCCAGCTCTTCTGCTTCTGGATATATTCCCAGAAGAACTTAAAACATCATACCACAGTGATATATGTGCACCCATGTTTATGGCAGCATAATTTGTAGTAGCTAGATCTTGGAAACAACCTAAGTGCCCATCAACTGAGGAATGGATAAAAAATTGTGGTATTTTTATACAGTGGAGTACTACTCAGCGATTACATTGAGATATTTACATTACATTGAGATATTTATAAATAAATGGACACGACTTGAGACCATACTCATCAGTGAAATAAATCAAACTCACATTTGTGAGTACCATACAGTCTCCCTAGTGTAAGAAATGGTAAGAGTACATAAGATACAAAATACTCAATAAATACAAAGAAAGGATAAGAATCTACTTAAAGGGGAGAAATAATATCTCACTGAAAATGAGGACAAAGAAAAAGGAAGGGAAAATAAAAATATCTAAAATTATATAAACACACTTAGGATAACTAAGATGATGGTGCTTCAAATTCTATAAGTTCTTAAAGCAAAACATTTAACATTTGTAGGATTGAAACAATTGTGCATGTTAGAGTATGGTGATCTGAGAAACTCTTGAAGATCTCTACGTAAACTAACAGTCCTATTTATGCTCCTACGACCTTGTTTTGAAGGAATATATTGTCAGCATTTTGTACTCTTTGATATAGTTATTTATTTGGTTCATTTTGTTTTGTGTTTTTCTAGGAATTTAATTTGTTTTGTTTTGTTTTGTTTTTCCCTCTAATACAGAAAGGATAGGCATACATGTAGAGACTCATACATGCGTAGAACTTCTCCTGAACATTTTATGAGAATCAATTATATAATGCATGATGAAATGAACAGCTACTTTGAAGAAAAAGAGACACTGTAGTATCTGGTGCTGATTCCATAGCATCATGTTGTGAAATCCAGCAGTACTATTATTCTTTGTTGAGAGTGATTTTAGTCTGTTTTGTTTTGTTTAATTTCAACATACATGAAAGTATGGACAGCTATTTTGAAGAGAACAAGAGACATTATGGCAGTCATTGTTGATTTCCCTATTTTCTGGTTTTGAAAACCTATAATGCCTTCATCATTCTGTTCTAATCAGTTTGTATTATTTTATTTTGTGTGAATTCATAGTGTTTGAAGATATGCAAAACTATTTAGAACAAAACAAGAGACAATATGATAGCCAGTGATGATCTCTTGTTATCTTGCTTTGAAATCTGTGTTACTTACATTGTTTTCTTCTGATCTGCTTTGTTCTGTTTTGTTATGTTTAGTTTTATCGTCTTTAAAACAAAATTTTTAAAAAGTAATTTATGGAAAATAATAAATAACGAATGAGTGAGTGACATGAGTGGGATAAGCATTGGACATGTGTAACAGCTTACTGAGCAGAATATCTCTTTTTTGCAGGTATTTAGTGTGAGGAACAGCTGTTTTAGTCCAGAAGAGGCTTGGTGCAGCCTGGGGGATCCCTTAGACTCTCCTGCATGGCCTCAGGATTCACCTTCAATGGTTATCACATGAACTGTATCCACCAGGCTCCAGGGAAAGGGGCCTCATAGATTAGGTCGGATAGTAATAACACAAAGCATGGAGTTCACAGTGAGCTGGGTTTTCTTTCTAGCTGTTTTAAAATGTAATTCATGTAAAATAAGAGAAAGTGAGTGCGTGGAATGAGTGAGATGATGAGTGGACCTCAGTGACAGTTTCCTGAGCAGGATGTCCATTGTTTGCAGATGTCCAGGCTGAGATGCAGCTCGTGGAGTCCAGGGGAGGCTTGGTGCAGCCTGGCTGGTCCCTGAGAGTTTCCTACATGGCCTCGGGATTCACCTTCAGTGGTTATAACATGAACTGAATCTGACAGTCTCCAGGGAAGGGGCTGAAGTGGATCTAATGCATCAGTGGTGATAGTAGCACTATAAACTATGCAGATTCTGAGAAGGGCTGATTCATCATCTCCAGGGACAATGGCAAGAACACGCTGTATCTTCAGGTGAACAGCCTGAGACCTGAGAACATGGCCTCGTATTACTGTGCCAGAGGGACAGTGAGGGAACATTAGTGGGAGCCCAGACAAAAACCTCCCTGCATGGGTGGGGATGGCCAGCAGTGGGCGATGGGGATCCAAGGAACAGAGGCCAGAGTCCCAGGAGCAGGTGCAGAGTAGAAAACAGAGGGTTGAGGGCATCCTGTAAGCCTCTGGGGTTTCCTCTGTGTGTTAGTATCACATAACTAGAAGGGACCCAAAATCCACAAGCTTCAGAAGTCTTATGAATTATTCAAGATACAAGTTCATTTATATATGTATATATTTTTCCTTTTTTCCTGATTTCTGTCATAAGAATTTTCTTAAAAAGGGAATAACCTCAAAGTAACTTGTACACTTTGAAAAGTTAAGTGTCTTTTGAATATTGAATCGTTATATTCTAAAATGAAGTTATTTTTCTGTCTCTCTGTTTCTCTCTCTGTTTCTCTCTCTCTCTGTTTCTCTCTGTCTCTCTGTTTCTCTCTGTCTCTCTGTCTCTCTTTCTCTCTCTCTCTCTCTGTTTCTCTCTCTCTCTCTCTCTCTCTCTCTCTCTCTCTCTCTCTCTCCCCTCCGCGGCATAAAAAATCATTAACCACATATTCAAATGTACAAAATTATGGAAAAAAAACAACACAATTTTTTCATGAGTCCATGAAAGAAATAAAATTACAGGTTAAATGATCACAAAGAAATGTGGAGGTAGAGTGGAGCCTTGTAATCCCCAATGTCCTAAAATGGGTGTACCCTAAAGGCTTAAATGTAGTAAAACAATATGGTTTTGGGGAATCCAGGAAGGTCAGAACTCTCAGGAGTAAAGTGCACATTTCCATGATGGCCTATATATTCCATGTATTCAGGGCGTGTAAAAACCAGTGAAAGAAGTTTGAACAAAGGCAGTAAATTTTGCTGCCTAAGAGAACTGTCTGGTCTCTGTCATTGCAGTTTTGATACTCCGGAATACTTGATATGAGATTCAGCTCCCTGGGCAAATGTAGCTTTATCTTTAGAGGCTGTGACTCTGAGCTTTCCATGGCATCCAGAGAGCACTGTGCTCAGCAACTTAACCCTCACATAGCCTGCTCTCCTACAAGTGAGAATATAAGAGTCCCAGGGGAGGCCTGCGGCAAAAGGATATAGTGGTACAGAGTGCAGGGAACACATAAGGGGATATGGTGGATGACTGGAGCACAGAAGACATTCAGGACGAAGTAACATCATGCTCCTCCAGAGGACCCTGGGATCTCAAGGGGGGAAACTAAAAATGATCACAAAAGGATCTTACAGGAGAAAGGGAGCCTTGGTCACAAAGAAATGGTCAGAGACTCTTATCCAGACAGAAGACTCAGGGATGGACTTTTCCAGAAAATTATCCTACTTGGAGAAAAGTATTCTAATTACAGAAGAACCACTCACCACTCCAGTGTGATGCCAAAGAAATGAAATAGTTTATAGGAGAAATATGTGAAAGGAAATGGACTGCTCCTACACAGGAGCAGAGGACTAGGAATACAGCTCAGGTCACAGCATCTGCCTGAGTTAGGTACCAGAGTTAAGACCTATTCTCATATCAGGAACAGCAAACTGTTTCTTTTAGAAAGTGGAGACAGGGGAGAGCAAATCAGGAATCTTCCCTTCACACTGAACTTCTGATGAAGATGGACTATCAATCACTCAGTGTTTCCAGATTTGTGAGTCAAGGTAGAGTCAGAAGCATGACCAAGAATGTTCCATGAAAACACTCTCCAAAAATTAAAATTACAGTCAGAATATGATGGTCTCATAGTAAAGGAAAATTTACAACATTTTGCATGCATGGCCATGAACGGCAATAGCGACCCATGCAATCAGAGTAACAGAAAGCAGAGCAACACTGCCAGAGTCAGGATGACCCACTGCATAGAGCCAGCTCTCACCCTGTGATGTGGCCTGCGGATCAGTCCGTGGGTCTCACCTGGAGAGGGAACGGGGATGGGGGGCAGGGCAAGAGGAAAGAGAGACGGAGACAAGTTGAGCAGTTCCAATCAAGTCTCGTTTATTGAGGAAGTGAACATGGTTTATATAGGGTGAGGGCAGGAAATTGTCATCATCAGGAAGAGATGCTGTGGAGAGACCGGATAAGTCACAGTCATGTCTGGCCAGGCAGAGAGGATCATGGGTAATGTAGGCAGATGCACCAAATGCCCACAGGAGGGCGGGATGGGGTGACAGCAGTGAGGCTATCACGCTGCTCCCTACATCCCTGCCTCTCCTCTTTTTTTTTTAATTGGTACCGGGGATCAAACTCACAACCTCATGCTTGCAAGGCAGGTGCTTATATGACTGAGCTAAATCCCCAGACCCTCTCCTCTTCTACATCCCAGGCACACATACAATCATACTGGGAGCTGGCAGGAGAAATTCACTCACAGGCTGAGGCAGTGTGGGGGTCTTGATTCTTCAGGCACCATGCAGATGTTGTGGATCCTTCTGTACCTGATAGCAGCTTCCTTCAGTGAGGCTCCTTCTTTACACGTGCCTGAGTGTGGGGTGGGAAACACTCACCATGACTTCTTTGTCCTTCTTTGTCCTGGCTGATGGGACACTTTGGGAAGTGGAAGGTCATGCTAAAGAAAGCTACCAACGGAAACTGACAGTCAAGCAACAAGTTAGATTTATTTCAAAAGTTGAATCACCCAGCCAGCTGAGGTTATTGGATCAGTAGTGCTCGAGGGCTTCAATTCCTTTGTTCTCTTTCCTTATATAGCCCCTATGAGTTCACAAGATCGGGGGTTTCCATGGATACAATCTTTCTTCAGCACTATCATTGCCTTGGAATTTTACAAGGCCTCTTATACATCTGGTTAATTGACACACATAATGTGTGCACACAGCAGTTTGGTCACCTTGAGATAAACCTGTTTGCTCCCATTTTTGCAATTTTTATAGAAAAATCATTGAGAGGAAGAGGTCCTTTGCAGAGTTGTCCAAAGTGCACTCACTGTTAAAAGTCAAACTGCTAGCTAAGCATCTCAGGTATAATTGATAAGCCATAAAATTTAGTTTTCAAAACTAACATTTGGGGGTTTAGAAGAAAAAGGACAAAGAAAACCAAAAAGTGGGTGTTATGAATGCCATCCCATCAAGAGCTAGCTTGGTGAAGCCCACACACTGTCCCTCTCCTGCACTCTTACAAGGGTTCCTTATGTAGCTAGGTCACTGTCATGGTTTGTCAGTAGCCCCCAAGCCTCATCCCTTTGCATTATGCATTTGTGATTGGTTCATTGTCTAGTGATTGGATTGGAGGTGTGAGTGCTACACTGGCCTAGGGGTGGAGCCAGGGTGTGATGTAATGGCAGGAAGAAGGCATGTCTCTCTCTCTTGCCAGTTTCTCCCTTGCTGTTTTGCAGCTGCCATGAACTGTGGCCCCGCCATGCCACCCTGCCTTGGAGAGAACTGGGTAGGGACTGAAACCTCCAAAAACTGTAAGAAATAAACCTTTCCTTTCCCAACTTTGGACATCAGGTATTTTGTCTCAGCGACTAGTGAAAAGAAACTAAGATAGAATTTGGTACAGAGGAGTGGGGTCATTGCTGTGACTATACTTGACCATGTTTTTTGAGAGGTTTTGGAAATGGCTTGTGAGCAGAGTTTGGAAAGGTTCAGGCTTCTTGCCTGGATACATAGAGCTGGAGCTGTTCTGTAGAGGAGATTCTGGTCAGAGCTCAGGAGACCAGAAGGCTGATAGAAAGCCTGATGGTAAAGACCAGGCTTGGGAAGTTTCTGCTGGGAAGAAGGACTGCATTGGTTGTTGGACTCCCTATGGTGTGTGTTATGGCATGGCAGAAAGTTTGTCTGCATTTTGCTCATGCCCAGAGACTTTGCATGAGACTGAGATTAAGGGTAATGGACTGATTAATCTGGCACAGGAAATTTCAAGGCAGTCAAACGTTGAGGCTGTGGCATGGCTATTGTTGGGGGCTTTTAACCAGATCTATGTTGCTAATCAAGAGCAAAGAGCCCAGCAGGATAATTTAAAACACTGTTAGTTTGTCCAGAGGGAAAACTCCAGTAAAGCTGTGGATTGTAAAAATAGTGCTGAGACTTTGATTTCTGAGAAGAAACAGAGAGATAAGAAACATGGATACCGGGCACCCCAGGAAACAGTGGGTCTCTATCCTTTGCAGCCCCAAAATGCAAAAGTGAAAAAATTTTCTCAGATGACAAAGATTCAGAGCACCATGCTCCAGAATGGCCACATGTGGTTCCAGAATGGCAGCAGCCACATGAAGTTCCAGAATGGCAGCAACATAGAAAAGCTTTCCTTCACAATCAGGTAAACAGAGCCCAGCAATCCAGGCACTGGACCCCTATAGCCAAGAGAGAGAAAAGCCTGGCTACTGCTCCAGCTGACAGCAGACCTTGGCAGCATCCACATGGTGCTGATTTTAGGTGCAAGGAAGATGCACAAATTCTGAGGGTAAGAAGGCTTCCACCTCGATTGCAAAGGGCCTGGGAGGCCAAGCAGTGTGCCCCTGAGAGGGCAATATGTAAAGAAGTAAGGGTGAAACCACAGGTGCAGTGGAGACCCCAGAAGTTTGCAAAACCCAGGAATGTGGACCATCCAAGGAAAGCTGCGAAAACTGAGCAGAGAAGGTTTAAGAGAAAAGCTGCGGGAGCTGAAATCCCTGGAAATGCCATGGTTGTAGAATCAATTGCAGCTTGCAATCAGATTGCTTCAAATGATGAGCATGGAACTCTAGGACTTAATGTTCACCCTGCTGGAAGCTGGACTTGCTTTGTTTCCAATGCTTTATATTCCCCTGTTTGTAACTTTTGGAATGGTAATGTTTATTTTGTGCCTTTGCATTTCAGATATGTTTAACCTTGTTTCACTTGTACAAGGGATTACAGCTAAGAGTTTGCCATAGATATTGGAGGAGACTTGGGACTTGGACTTTTCAGCAACACTGACAATGTTAGGACTTTGGCAACTCTTGGAGATGGACTAAATGTCTTTTGTGTAAAGGTTGTACATGAGTCTTTGGGGGCCAGGGGTGGAATGTCATGGTTTATGTCAGTGGCCTCCAAGCCTCATGCCTTTGCATTGTGCATTTGTGATTGGTTCATTATCTAATACTTGGATTGGGGGTGTGAGAGCTACACCGGCCTAGGGGTGGAGCCAAGGTGTGATATAATGGCAGGAAGAAGGTGTGTCTCTCTTGCCAGTTTCTGCCTTGCTGTTTTGCAGCCACCATGAACATTTAATTACCTGCTCCCAGAGACCAGCATTGCGGCCTGACTCTTTGGGACCTCGAACCTCCCAGACCCACAGAGTGGCCCGGGCTGTTTGGATTGAAAGTCTGCAGAGACCGGCATATCGGCCCAACTGTTAGGGACTGGTAGGCCCACCCTTCATCTACAGGGAACTTCCCGGAGACTGGCATCTGGGCCAGGTCTGTTTGGGACCATAGCCCCGCCCTTCACCCGCAGGAAATCTCCCAGAGACCAGCATTGCAGCCTGACTCTTTGGGACCTGGAACCTCCTGGACCCGCAGAGAGGCCTCGGCTGTTTGGATTGGAATTTGGTGGAGACTGGCATCGTAGCCAGATCTGTTTTGGACTGGGAACTTTGCAGAAACCAGCATCTTGGCCTGACTCTTTGGGACCTGTAGGCATAACCTTCACTCCCAGGGAACCTCCTGGAGACCTGCCTGGGACAAAGTACAGTGGCCTGGCCTGCCTGAGATTCCACAGGCTTTGGGTTGACCACGCCCAGCATTCGCCTTAAAACTTAGGGAGCTAGGAGCCCACAGAGAGGAGTGAGAACCCTGTGAGGAAGCCAAGAGCCTGTGGGGGAGCCACTGCCCCTCCAGGAACTGAGGGTGCAAGAGGTAATTTTCCACACATGCAGAGAAAGCATTGGAACACTGCTCAAAGCAAGGAAAAATAGAAAAATAAAAAAAGGAAAGACCAAAAGGCAGGCTCAAAGCTCTAACCCTCCCCAAGACAGCTTAGAAGCCATGTACATAGAATAAAAAAGAAGCCATACACCTGAAATGTCTGAAATCATGTCAAATGAAATAAATATGCAACTAGGGAAAGTGATGGAGAAATTCAAATCAGAAATACTTGCCCAGGTAAAAGAAGAATTGATAAAAATAGTGAAAGAAATAGTGAATGCATCTAGTGAAAACACAGCGAAAAAATTAGAGGAACAAAGCAAACAGATAGAATCCCTGAATGAACAATATAAGAAACAAACAGAATGCATAAGGCATATTCAAAGAGATATACAGGAAATCAAAAATTCTATTGAAAGCTGTAAAAACCGCCTCAATGAAAGTGAAGATAAAATTTCAGACCTCGAAGATAAGATTGCAGCCAGTGAGCAGGAAAGACAAGATCTTTTAAAAATAACAAAGAATCAGGAAATAACAATTCAACACCTGCAAGATGATGTAAACAAAAATAACATAAGATTAATAGGGATAAATGAAAAAGAAGGGGACAGTGCAAATGATATCAAGAGAATATTTAAGGTGTAATAGCTGAAAATTTCCCAAACATGAGAAGAGAAACTGACATCAGGATAAGTGAAGCATATAGAAATACAAACAGCCATAACCAAAATACAACTGCACCCAGACACATAATAATCACCATCCCAGAAATCCAACATAAGAATAGAATATTAAAAACATTTAGAGAGAAAAGAGAGATCACCTATAAAGGAAAACCTATCAGAATTACAGCAGACTTGTCAACACAAACAATGAAAACAAGAAGAGCATGGAGTGAAGTATTTCAGATCCTAAAGGAAAACCACTTCCAAACCAGACTGACATAAACTGCAAAACTGTCCTTCAAAATGGATGGAGAAATAAGATACTTCCATGACAAAGAACAGCTGAAGAACTTCATGAACACCAAACCAACCCTACAAAGAATACGGAAAGACATTCTAGATGTACACGCGAGAAAACCACCAAGCAAGGCAGACAATTAAACAGAATGGAAAACTAAAGACACAACAGCAGAAAGATAACATGTCAACAATAAACCAATATTTAACAGTTATAACCATTAATGTAAATGGCCTCAACTCACCAATCAAAAGAAACAGACTGGCAGAATGGATCAAGAAACAACATCCAACCATATGCTGTCTACAAGAAACCCATCTAACCCAAAAGGACACTCATAGACTGAAAGTCAAGGGATGGAAAACAATACTTCATGCAACAGGAAACCAAAAAAAGCAGGAGTAGCCATCCTGTTTGCATACAATGTGAATTTCAAACCAAAAATGATCCAAAGAGATAAAGAACGTCACTACATGCTGGTTAGGGGAAAACTTCAAAAGGAAGAGATAACATTCTTAAATATATATGCACCAAATTCCAGAGCTCCCAGCTATATAAAGAAAATACTAACAGAAATGAAAAATCAAATAAGCAATAATACAGTTATAACAGGAGACTTTAACACACCATTGACCCAAAGGGACAGATCAACTAGGCAGAAAATCAGCAAAGACATAACAGAACTGAATCACATCAGTGAACAAGTGGACTTGATAGATGTATACAGAGTGTTCCATCCAACAACATCAGAATACACCTTCTTCTCAGCAGTACATGGGACATTCTCTAAAATAGATCATATACTAGCCCACAGAACATATTTAAGTAAATGCAAAAGAATTGAAATTATCTCATGCATGCTATCGGATCATAGTGCTGTGAAACTAGAAATTAATGATAAAAGAAATTGCAAAAAACCTACAAACACATGGAAACTGAATAACACATGCTTGAGCAATCATTGGGTCACAGAGAAATTAAAGAAGAAATTAAACAATATTTACAAGTAAATGAAAATACAGACACAACTTAATGGATTTTGTGGGATGCAATGAAAGCAGTCCTCAGAGGAAGGACTGAGTTCCCACATCAGGAAGACAGAATGAACAAAAATAAACAACCTGATGCTACAACTCAAACATCTAGAGAAAGAAGAGCAAGCCAAGCCCAAAGCCAAAAGAAGGGAGGAAATTATAAAGATTAGAGCAGAAATTAATGCAATAGAGACTAAGAAAGCAGTACAAAGGATCAATGAATCAAAGAGTTGGTTCTTTGAAAGAAAAAATAAAATTGATAAGCCCCTGTCCAGCCTTATTAAAAAAAGGTAAGAAAAACTCAAATTCATGCAATAAGAAATGAAAAAGGTGAAATTACTACGGACTCAGTGGAAACACAGAAGATCATCAACACCTACTTGGAAAACCTCTACTCTCATAGGTTTGATAACACTGAAGAAATAGACAAATTCCTAGATACATATGAACTACCAAAGCTGGATCAGGAAGATGTAAAACTGCTCAATAACCCAATTCCTATTACTTAAATTGAAAATGACATTAAGTCCTTGCCTACAAAGAAGAGTCCAGGCCCAGATGGATTCACTGCAGAATTCTACAAGAAATACAAAGAAGACTTAATTCCAACACTCCTGAAACTTCAATGAAATTGAAAGGGAAGCAATTCTTCCTAAATCATTCCTGGAAGCAAATTTCACTCTAGTACCAAAACCAGGGAAAGACTCAACTAAAAAAAAGAACTATAGGCCAATCTCCCTAATGAAAATAGATGCAAAAAATCTCAATAAAATATTGGCAAACAGGATGCAGCAAATCATCAAGAAGTTTATACACCATGACCAAGTAGGATTCATCCCAGGAATGCAGGGATGGTTCAACATACGCAAAACAATAAATGTAATCCACCATATCAATAGAGCCAAAAGCAGGAACCAGATGATCATTTCTATAGATGCAGAAAAAGCTTTTGATAAAGTCCAACACTCATTCATGATAAGAATCTTACAGAGAATTGGAATAGAGGGTCTTTATCTCAATATGGTAAAGACCATGTATGACAAACCAACAGCCAGCATCATATTAAATGGTCAGAAACTGAAAGCCTTTACCTTAAAATCAGGCGCAAGACAAGGATGTCCATTATCACCACTGCTATTCAACATAGTACTGGAAATACTAGCCAAAGCAATAAGACAGAAAAAAGAAATAAAAGGAGTAAAGATAGGAAAAGAGGAAGTTAAATTATCATTATTTGCAGATGACATGATACTTTACATAGAAGACCCGCAAAACTCTATTGAAAGACTCCTAGACATAATTAACAAATTCAGCAAGGTAGCCAGATACAAAGTCAAGACACAAAAATCAATAGCATTTCTATACACTAACAACAAAAGTACTGAGAGAGCAATAAGAGAAACTACAAACTTTACAGTAGCATCCAAAAAAATGAAATACTTAGGAATTAATCTCATGAAAGAAGTAAAACAGCTACACAGTGAAAACTATAACATCCTGAAAAAGGAAATCGAAGAGGACCTCAGAAAATGGAAAGACATTCCCTGTTCATGGATAGGAAGAACAAACATTGTAAAAATGGCCATTCTCCCAAAATTACTATACAGATTCAATGCCATCCCAATCAAAATATCACTAACATACCTCATATATCTAGAGAAATCCCTCCTAAAATTCATCTGGAACCAGAAGAGACCTAGAATAGCAAAGGCAATTCTAAGCAACAAAGGCAAGGCAGGAGGCATCATAATCCCCGACTTGAAATTATACTACAAATCTACAGTGATAAAGTTAGTATGGTACTGGAATAGAAACAGACCCGAGGATCAGTGGAATAGATTGGAAGATACAACAACAACCACAAACTCACTCAACCACCTTATCTTTGATAAAAGGGGCAAACATGCTCGCTGGAAGAATGACAGTCTCTTTAACAAATGGTGCTGGAAAAATTGACTGTCCATATGCAGAAGTCTAAAACTAGACCCATGTGTATCACCATAAACTAAACTAAAATCTAAATGGATCAAAGATCTAAATATTAAAACAGAAATACTAAAACTGCTGGAAGACAAAGTAGGTAAAAACGTCAAAGATATAGGGGTAGGAAGAGAATTCATGAACAAGAATCAAAGCACACGGGAAGTACTTCCCAGAATCAATAACTGGGACCATATCTTATTAAAGAGATTCTGCATGTCAAAAGAGGTTTCCAGCAGAGTGAAAAGAAAACCCACAAATTGGGAAAAAATCTTCATGGACAGCGCCTCGGACAAAGGACTTCTGTCTAGAACTTATAAAGAATTTTAAAAAGTCAGACTGTCAAAATTCAAAGACCCAATCCAAAAATGGGCATCTGAAATGAATACACAGTTCTCAGATGAAGAAATACGAATAGTAAATAAATACATGAAAAAATGTTCATCATCATTAGTCCTGAGAGAAATGCAAATTAAAACCACACTGAGATTCCATCTCACTCCAGAAAGAATGCCAAGATAGAAAACACTACCAACAACAAGTGTTGGAGAGGCTGTGGGGAAAAAGGAACTCTTCTGCACTGTTGGTGGGAGTGTAGACTGGTGCAACCACTGTGGATATCAGTCTGGAGATTCCTCAAAAAGATGGGTTTGGAAGTCCCATTTGACCCAGCTATTCCACTTCTAGGCATATTCCCAGAAGAACTGAAAACATCATACCACAGTGATATTAGTGCACCTGTGTTTATAGCAGCACAATTTGCAATAGCCAGATCTTGGAAATCACCTAGGTGCCCATCAACTGAGGAATGGATAAAAAGTTGTGGCATTTTTATACAATGGAGTACTACTCAGCTATAAAGATTGATCACATTGAGATATTTATAAATAAATGGACACAACTTGAGACCATTCTCATAAGCGAAATAAACCAAACTCACATGTGTAAATACCGTATAGTCTCCCTAGTATAAATTTGATAAAAGTATATAAGATTTTATGGTAAGCATGAGTCCCCATCTCATAGCTTTGACGTTTTTCAAAGTTTTCATTCATCAGTTGGAATGGTTTTATCCTGTTTTGTTTGACTATATCGTGCGTGATGATATGAACAGCTGTTCTGAAGAAAACAAAACATTATGACAGCTATTGCTGATTTAATATCATCCTTCTTAGAAGTCCTACCATGTTTTTTTGTTCTGCTACCATTGATTCTATCACATTGTGTCTTATTGGAATTTGAATATGTGTGATAGTTTAAACAAAATTGTTTTTAATCAAAAATGAGATATTATAGTACCCATTGATCATTTTCTGTTATTTGGTTCATAAAGCCCCGTAATTCTTTCACTCTATGAATGGCTTTATACTATTGTGTTATATTTGATATTATTGTATTTGAAACTATGCTCAACTATAGCAAAGTAAGAGATATGGTGTTAGCTACTGTTGTTGTCCAGTTGTCTTACTGTAAAGTACTGTGTTGCCTATGTTGTCCTGTTCTGATCTGCTCTGTACTGCCCCCTTTTGTTTTATTCTCTTTCAAATAAAAAAAACATTTAATTACCTATCAACAAATCCCCTGAGAAAGCTAAACCAAAATACATTTTCTTGTGTATTTATTTTATGGCTCCAAGAACCAAAGCCAGGGCCACACACAGAATAGGGAAGCATTCGAGCACTGAGCTACAACCCCACCCTTATTGTTATATATTGGGGTACTGCTGGATATCAGTGCTCAGCTGCTGGCCCACCCAGTCAGGACAGCTCTGCCCATGTGTGCAGTCCTATACAGCAGGTCCCTGTGCACCCTTTTAATCCATTCATCCTTACTAATGTTGAAGTAAGTGTTACCTGCAATCAGGCTGTGTGATTGTTATTAGTTATTTGGAGGGCAGGAAAAGGGAATAAAACACAAAGATGTGTTATGTTCATGTATTAATTAACCATGATGAAGGCAATCAGCATGTATAGCAAATATGTGCAAATAAAAATAAAAATTGGAAATAAAAAATATTGTGAACCAAGTGTAATATGCTGGATTAAAGTCTCCTTTAATGAGAAGGTACAAACAAAAGAGAATTTCAAGAACATGGGTACACAGCAATCCATGAACTGCTGATGGGTTGGAACCTGTCCCAGACACAGTTGTGGTTCATTTGCACAGCAGAGTAGGCATCTTGTGGAATCACAGTTGTGGTTTCCTGAGGCCTCTCTTTTCTGCTAAGTAGATAAACAGCACTCACGGCAGTGGAGATGGCATTAGACACCTGTGCCTTCCTGCTGAAAAGGTCACATACAGAGTGACCCCTACATTCACCATTTTGGGCCCTTCACAATGGAGATCAGAATGCACAGTCCCCGTGCTCAGGATCTCCCAGTGAGGAGGGATGGAGCTGGGCTCTGCTCTCCATCATGACTCACTCATGGATCCTCAGCCCTACTTTCCTGACTCAGATATGAAATGATAAGGATGTTGGGTCACACAGGAATTATTTAAGGAGATTTAAATAAACACATTGGTAGAGTCCATCTCTCTGTGCTGATCTTAGGTAACCCATTAAGCACTTGCTGTGGAACTAAGCAGCAAGGAAACAGGAGGGTCCTTGATGTTTCATTCTGGAAATCCTTTAGTTGACCAATAGTAAATAAGAACTGGACCCCTCTGGCTGAGTGAAAGTTTCCTGAAGACCAGTGCCATCCCAGTAATTGAGCTGAGAAACTTTCAGTGGCAGGCTCTGTGCTCAGTTGTGATTATCACAGACAGCATTTTTCTCCAACACGTGGGAAGTTGACAGCTCCAGGTGTCCCCAGAGCAATGTACCTTGCTTCAGAAAAATGCATCATGAGGGGCTGGGGATTTAGCTCAGTGGCATAAGTGCCTGCCTTACAAGAGCGAGGTTGTGAGTTCAATCCCTGGTACCGATTTAAAAAAAAAAGACCAAAACAGAAAATTTATGAGAACTTTTGTGTCTGAGATATTTTTTCCAAATTCTATAAGATGACAGAATGTAGCTGAGAGCTTCAAAACTTTCGAATATGGTAATGATGGTATGAGCAAATGCCAAGTAGAGAATGACCACAGATATGAGCCAGGACCTGAAAACAGATGTGTGTATATGCACATAGAATGTTAATTGATTTTATGTGTTATTCACATGCACCTATGAACACGTTCTGTATGAATCTCACAGCCCTGTTATCCCTGGGACCTGTATTCTTGTTTTCCCATCCTCAAAGCCATCTGTCATCTGTAAATATACACAGATCCCTGACCAGCTCTTCCATTACATGTTCTGTATGGAGCAAGAGGTTTGGGCCCAGAGCATGGACAGCAGTGACCTCACTGAGTTCTTCAAGGGCTCAGTCCTCATCATTCACACAGATGCAGTTCCCAAAAGTTGTACATCCTCTATCTCCTTGTGACCTTCATGTACAAGAATGCACTACACAGGTAAATGCTTTGGCAGCTAAAATATAAACTCATATTGCATGCTCGCTTAATTTCTTTTATATTTCAGTATTTAAGAGGTTCTCAGAAATTTGTTAAGGTACTCTTCAGGAACCTGGAAAAATGCAGGTTCCTTCCTTTTCTGATGCTGGTCCCAGATATGTGCTCTGAAAAATTCAGACAGGATGACGTGGAGATGCTGCATCTTATCTAAGGACTCACTGTGTTCTCCCACCATCTTGTCTCAGCCTGGATCTGGCCTGGCAAAGCCCTCACAGTCCCCCTCTCCCAGCTTCACATTCTCTGGTTTCTCCAGCTCTGGGACGCTACCACTGCAGCTGGATGCTTCTGCCTCCAGGAAGAAAATTGAATGAATGTGCCAAGATAATTGATAGTGGAAACACAGTTGGAAATTCATCCTTGACAACTCATCATGTCTAAAGACATAGCCAAGAACTAGTTCTCCATGCAACTGACCTCAGTATCCATGGAAGACACCACCATGTAGTACTGTGCAAGTTAGTGTCTGAGGGGAGAAAAATGGGATCCCAGACACAAAGCTATGTATAGAGTTTCATAGACCAGTAGAGGGCACTCAGGACAAACAGCAGGTGCTCCACACCAAGAAGCGGGGGTTGCCTGAAACCAGGAAGGGGCTCATAGGACCAGTTAGGAAAACTCTGGACTAGTGAAAGAGCCCTGGGTATTGGCTGAGAAACGGGAGTGTCTCAGGAGTTGCAGAGAAGGAGGCTAAAGATTGAAGGCTTCCTTTTAATATCTGAATGTCCCCTCTGTCTGCTGTGGAAAATGTGCAGTGCATCCTCTACACCTCACATTTGAATTCACCAGAGCCCAAGGAATGAAAGTGGCTTTGGTGGTGACAGATTACATTTACACCTGCATTGTTTTCAGCTCCTTCACGTGAGTCTCTGTGGGACGGCAATAAGAACTTGCATATCCAGAAAGAAGACTGGGAATCTTAAGAATATAGATGCTTTGGAATTGGATGCTCATGATCATGATTTTGGAAAATCAGAGTGCTAATTTTTCACCAAGTGCAATAGACATTCTCATGCAGTAATACCTGTTTCAGATGAAAGTCTACAATAAAGAGGCTTTATGGAATACAGCAGGAGAATTTATCAGTACTGATCCATAGACTATCTTGACATGGGCATGGTGTTGTTAGTACCATTAACATGTATGTTTGTGTCAAAATGTATCTTATATGTCCATCATTAATATTAATACATATAATCATGATAGGTAACTTACTGTAGAATGTTTCATGCAGAGTTAAGAAAATGAGATGCCAGATTCTTGAACATGTGTTTGCAAAGATACTGTTTGTCTAGTCACTTGTGAATATAATGCCATTGAGAAAAATCTTGTCATGTTCTCTGAGTAGAAGATCTTTGGCAAATGCCACGATGCATGACCACTCTGTCTTGGAACTGCTCTGTCAGCACTTGAGAACTGTGCCAAGGAGTGTAGGATCAAATGCATGTGAAGTTTGATAAAATGTGCCTCACATCTCCTAGGTCTTTGTTCTCCTCAGACTATATTCCCAACTGCAAATAAATGAAATTATCAAGTCCATTAATTGCATATAGAAGAAGTAAAACAGGTGAGGTTGTGTGTTTATCACTATACAGACACATAAAAAGAAACCAAGTGTCCTGTACTATTAGGGATATCCATATAGCTCTTAAAGCACTCACATGTGCTTCCCTCACTGAGGCTTCCTCAGAAGAACTGGCTATATAGCAGAAGGCCATGAAAATAGGGCCTCCCTATGCTCATGAAAACCAGCCCAGCCCTCACCCTGCAGCTCTTCAGAGGAGCCCAGCCCTAGATGTCCGGGAGTTGAACTCGGTCATCAGCTCTGAACACAGACCACTCACCATGGAGCAATCTGCAGGGTTTTCCACCTTTTTATTTTAAAAGGTAATTGATGAAAAACAAGTAAGTGTGTGAATAGACACAAATGTGATAAATAGAGGATATGTGTAATATTTTTCTTAGCAAAGTATCCCTGTGTTTGCATGTGTCCTGTGTGAGGAGCAGCTGGTGGAGTCCGGGGGAGGCTTGGTGCAGCCTGGCAGGACCCTGAGACTCTCCTGCATGGCTTTGGGATTCATTTTCAGTAGCTATAGCATAGACTGGATCTGCCAGACTCCAGGTAAGGGGTTGGAGTGGATCACATACATCAGTGGTAGTAGTGGTACCATATACTATGCAGACTCCGTGAAGGGCCGATTCACCATCTCCATGGACAACAAGAACACGCTGTATCTGCCGATGACCGGCCTGAGACCCGAGGGCATGGCCTTGTATTACTGTGCCAGAGACACAATGAAAGAAGAGCCATGTAAAGCCAGACACAAACCTCTCTGCAGGGGCGCTCAGCACCAGCATGGGGTGCTGGAGATCCACTGAATGAGACCAGCCCAGGACCCCAGGAGCAGAAGAGCAGCAAGCAGTAAACTGATTTCCTGTAGGCCTATGGGGTTTCCTCCCTGTCTTAACATCACAGGAGGAGACCAGGCACACCCGTTCTTCAGGTGACTTAGGAAATATTCAAGATACAAGTACAGTTTATCTTATTTATACGTATTATTTTCTTGGTCTTTTTCATATGATTTTTCTAAAAAGGACGATAAAACTCAAAATACGTT
Organism: Dolichotis patagonum; assembly: GCA_004027295.1. Taxonomy (NCBI): domain Eukaryota; kingdom Metazoa; phylum Chordata; class Mammalia; order Rodentia; family Caviidae; genus Dolichotis; species Dolichotis patagonum. Next base: position 26,988 of record PVJX010009588.1, on the reverse strand, counting down.
TTCAGAAGTTAAATTTCTTTTGAATATCACATCATCATTATCATAAAATTAATATTCTTACTTTTCTCCTCATAAGGAGCAGTTGTCCACTGTAAGTGTAAATGTTTCCAGTTAGAAAATTAAATTATTCCTATCTCTCTGCACAGGGTCTGAGACCTTGTAACTCTCTCCTCTCCTTGGCCCCCTCAGCAGACCTGGTCCCCAGGCTCAGCCCAGCACCATGAGTAGCTCTGGACTCAGGAGATGAAGAGGAGAGGCAGCTATACTGGACTCAAAGCAGTATCCAGGAACCTTGCTGAGTTCTTTCTGTTCATGTTATATGGTTGGAATTAATTTATGTAGCTATAAATTAGGAATTTATAAAATAAACTTCACTATTCTTTTACTTAAGTCACTCTCACTTTCTCTCTCTCTCTCTCTCTCTCGCTCGCTCGCTCATCTCTGTCTAATACAAATGTACAGGTTTCAACCTATATATCAGTGTAATAAGAGATGATATTTAAGATAAAATGCCCCTGTTTTATTCATTTTTTCCTAAACCTGTTCTCCAATTTCTGTCTTTATACTTTTTGTTTTATGTCTGTTCATTCTGTATTCATTAGCCACATATCTTTTATTAATTTCTTGCAAAATAGTCAAATATATGTCTATTCTTATTCATATTATTCTTTTTTCTCCTTGCACTCTGTGAAGCAAGTGTACAATGAAGAGAAAAACATTATTTGAAATACACAATCCATACACATGCACACTTCTTGAAGGCAGAGCTGAGGTGATGTTTTCACACACAGATGTCGCACATTTCCCTCAGTAATGTCCATGGAAATCATGGTCGCTCTCATCCTGGGAAACTAAATATCTCCTCCTCCTCACCCAACTCTGCACCTCACCTGGGCCAAAATCATCACTGCTGTGTCCTATTTCAGGAATGAGAGTTCCTGCTTCTCAAGGTATCCCAAGTGCACCTGTTGTTTTCAGCCCTGCGTGAGAACATACTCCAGAACATGCCATCTCCTGAGATGGAGCTGGATCCGTGCTATTGAATGCCCTGAATTCCATTTTCCTGGGGATCTTTGAAATGTCTAAAATTTGTCTTTATATTTGTAGGAGACAGTTTGAGTGACTCCCCTGAATGCAGAACAATTGTTGCAACATTGATTACATTGAAGCTTATTTCCTTATACTGACATGTATAGACCCGAATATGGTGTTTCCTTCTCTCTCCAACTGGCTCTAAGCATTACAATAAGGCCGGCCATCCGAGGTACTGGTATGTAACTCTAGAGACATCAGAGAGTCTCCTGTTTCCTCAGAGTGTGCTCACTGTAAAAGATATGAGTACAGTGGGATGGCAGAGCTAGTCAGCTCCAGGAACATCAACTGGGTATGAGCATGGAAATAGGCTCTAGTCCCAGGGCACAAAAGTTTACAGATCAACAGTGGAAGCAACAACCTCCAAAAACAATTCCATTGATACCTTAATTGAATTATGAATACTGATCCTTCTGTGTGCCATTCCCCTTGTAGTTTGCAAAGATGCCTTTTGCCCTACCTGGCTATCCAGCTCATGTTATTCACATAGTTTGCACCATGCTCACTGTCACTCATCCTGAAACTACCCCCTTCTCCACAAGATAGTAAATTCTAGGATAGCACTCAGATCAAAACCTTTGTCTACATATCTTCACAGGGATTTTACTTAGGACCCCTTGGGTAAGCCTTAACTTTGAATATGTCTTGGTGTCTTTACTCTCCCCTTGGATTGCATTGAAGGTGGTATATTGGAATTAACTTGATAGGATTCCAATGACATCCAAGTGGGATTACAAATGTAACTTTTTGGATTGTAAGGCAGACTGGAAAAGGGATTGCAATATTTGGATGACAATTCTCAATATATGGGGTTAAAATATTTGGAGCTCAATGTGGTCAGAATGCACAATCTTCACATCACAACTACTGGCCATCACTCAGGAGACAACTCACTGGACCTTGCATGATGAGTTTCCATAGAACCAGTTTCTAAACTTACCTGTTAGCTCTAATGCTCATGTTTTGCTTATACATGCTTTGATTAAACTTGGTTTTTGCCTAAAGGTTTCCAAACCCTGAGATGTCATTCAGATAAACACAAATAACAAATACACTAGATTCCTTTTGCTGGGATCCAACAGATCTTGTCCAGAGAAAAGGTTATATGATGCATATCAAGCCCTTAACTAACTATATCCAATCAGCCTTAAATGACATTGCAGTTGGTCTCTCTCTCTTAACCAAAAAAGCTAATGTTAGTAAAATAGGTCTTCCTCCATACTTGGAAGCCATGAGACAGGAGGTAGTTAGCACAGGAAATACTTATGCAATTGTAAAATGTGTACATTCCTGATACTTCTGGTAATGTCTTGGCAGCTGTTCAAGATATTAGGTGACAAATCAATGACATGTCAGGTTTTAAAATTCTGTGGAATTTGTCCTTATAGAAAGACATTTACTACCTCTTTTGATGAAAATCTTTGTTCACTGTACTCATAATTATCTTAGGAACTCTATTATTTGGTCCATACGTACATAATTCTTTCTTTTCCTTTGTCTACTCTGACTTAAAGCTGTACACCTAACCAAGGTAAAAATGTCTGGTATCTATGGAATTCCCTAGATGGAACATCTGTAGAATATCCCTCACTGTTAATCAACAACTATGAGCCCCCTCAGCCTGAAGAAACCAAATTGTTCATTGCCCACTACTCCCTCACAGCAGTGTGGGTTACTTCTTCAGAGTGGAGATTGTTACAGGCAGCTAAGTTAGGTACAAATATAATAGACAACCAGACAGGGCTAGGCCCTCAAAAGATCCAGTGTAGAAGCACAGATACCTTGTACCTAAGGAGGAGACAGACACTCCCACTGGGGGTGAGGCATCAGGACAAAAGATCAAACAAATACACCCACATGCTGAAGATTGATATTCTAAATAGGTCTTTATCACCCTGAGGAAGCCAGGCATCACCAAACCCCTAAAGGAAGACTCACTGCTCTATATGCAGGCCTGCTTGCTATGTAACTTTCTTCCCCATTTGTCCCCAATTTAATTAATTTTACCTGAGCAGTTACTCTTAAGGGTTGTCTGTAGTTCTGTCCTTATGCCAACCCGTGAGTCCCCATGTTTCCCCAACATTAGCTCTGCCTCACTATGTTGTTTTGCTCTATAAAAGTCCCCAGAGAAGACAGTCTTTGGCAACCCACTCGGGACCCATCTTTCCCTATCTCAGACAGAAGCTTTCTTCTCTCAATAAATATATTCTGCTCTTAACCTCCCTTGTTCCTAAAACTCATTTGTCAGTTTTAGAGAACATGAACTCATAATGGACATCTAGTAGGTTGGCAGTTTTTTCCCCTGTATCAAGATTATGTGGATAAAAAGTTAAAAAGAACACAGATTCTCATTGCTCAATGAATTCAGACAGCATTGGGCTCAAGTTCAAGGAGCTGTCTCAGTCCCGGGTGTGGCTCATTAGCACAGCTGAATATCTGCATTGTGTGGTCACAGATGAGGGTTCCCATGGGGTTAATCTGTCTCCAAAGTAGACAAATAGCACTCATGGCAGTGGTGATGACATTTGATGCTTGTGTCTCCCTTCTGAAGTGGTCACATCCAGAGTGACCCCTGCATCCAGCATTTGCACCTCTTCATACTGGAGCTCAGAATGCACAGTCCCCATGCTCAGGGTCTCCCAGTGAGGAGGGAAGGAGCTGGGCTATGCTCTCCATCATGACTGGCTCAGGAATTCTCAGACTCGCTCAGGAATTCTTAGACCATTTCCTGGCTCAGAGGCAAATTGATAAGGACATCAGGTCCCATAAGAATTCTTCAAGGAGATCTAATTTATGGCACTAGTGGATTCCATCTTCATGATACCTTAGGTAATGTATAAAGCATTTGCTGTGGAACTCAGTACAAGGAATCATGAGGGTCCTTGCTGCATCTTACTGGAAAGCCTTTCAATGCATCAATAGTAAATAAGAACTGTACCCCTCTGGTTAAATGACAGTCCCCTGAAGACCAGTACCAATCCTGTCACTGCTGACAACCTTTCATCTGCAGGCTCTGTGCTTTGCTCTGAGTTTCATGTGCAGAATTGTTCTCAACCAAGCAGGGAGTGGACAGCTCCAGGTGTCACACAGCAATGCAGCTGGCTACAGAAAAAATGTGTCAGTAAAAAACTAAGTAGTATTTCAAAAAGGCTAAAAATTACACTACACACATGTAAACATCTACTGTGCAGTAGATAAAAACTATAAGTAATTTGGAGATGAAACAAATGTATCTTCACAGAAACCCATGAACTTATATATGTATGAGTGTTTCACATGCACAAAGACAAATACAATCAGATGATGGTCTAAAGTTTTATAAAACTTATGCAACCTTTAGAGAATTTTTTCCCACTTCACTGAGATACCAATAATGTGTTATTGGTCTTAAAATCTTGGGTTCCACTAACTATTGAATGGGCAAGTGGAAAATGGAGAAAGCAAATTGATTTGAGCAAGGAACCTGAAATGTATGTGAATACATACACATGGAATGTGAATTGATGCTGTGTGTTATGCACATGCACCTATGCATATGTGCTGTGTGCACCTCATAGTACTGTTATCTTTAGCACCTGTATGATGGTTTCCATATCCCTAGTTTTCATTCATTGAAAACACAGCCAGCTCCCTGCCCAGCTCTTCCACTCCATGTCCTGTCCTGGAGTAGGAGGTTTGAGCCTTGAGCAATGGACTCCAGGAGCATTTCTGAGTTCTTAGAGGGCTCAGTCATCATCTTCCATCAAGAGGCAAAGACAACAATGTATCCATTCTCCATCTCCTTCTTATCTTCATGTATGAGACTGCATCACAGGTGCTAATTTTTTAGAGCTACCAAATAAGCTCATATTGCACATTGCATTAATTTGTTTTGTATCTCAATGTTTAATATGTTCTCAGAGATTTGTAAAGTTAGTCTTCAAGAACATATAATAATGCTGCTTCCTTCTCTTTCTGGTGCAGGCTTCCATAAGTGAGTGTAGGAAAATTCAGACAGGATGATGTGAAGATTCTGCCTCTGATCACAGAACTTGCCCTGTTCTCCCACTGTCCCATCTCAGCTGCTGCTGCAAGAGACCAGATCTGGGCCCATGAAACCCTCCCAGTCCCTGTCTCTCAGCCTCACATTCTCTGGTTAGTGCAGCTCTGGGACTTTGCCCCTGGAGCTGGTTCCTTCAGCCGCCAGGCAGGAAATTGAGTGGATGCTGAAGGATGAGAATGGTGGAGGCACAACTGGTCTGGTCATTCATTACTGACAAGTCAGCATCTCTGAGTAACTGTCCTCAGTATCCATGGAAACTCAATCATATTGCACTGTGCAGTATGAGGGAATCTAAGTGTGAGCCCAGGAACAAAGCTATGTACAGGGTGGGGAGTACCAGCATGGGGTGCTTAGAACCATCAGAAGGTACACAGAACTAACAGGAGGGGGCTGCAGGAGATCAGGATCAGGTGTTCAGGATCACTTAGTAAAGCTCTGGACCAGCAAAGAGACCTTGGGATCCACAGGGAACCAGGAGTGACCCCAAGAGTTGGTGTAGGCAAGGAAACTCTGGATTTAGGACTTCACAACATTTAGTATCTGAGTTTTCCCTCTGTCTTAGCTTCACATATACTGGGGAGAGCATGCAGTACACTCTCTCCAATTCACAGGTTAGGTCTCCAGACTGCAGAGAATGGAAGGGATTTTGATGTTGACCGAATATGTTTATGCCTGCATTTTATCATCCCCTTCACATGACCTCCTGTGGGTGGGCTGCAGTAACTTGCATATTCTGGAAAGAAGACTGCAAACCTTAGGAACGTAGATGCTTTGGAATACACAGTTCTCATGATCCTCATGCAAACAGAGTCTGCTATTTTTGTCACCATGAGAGGGAACTGTCACATACAATCATAAATATTTCAGTTTAGAAAAGAATAGAATAAAATTATTTATAGGAAGGGAGTTTTAAGGAAAACAACAGGAGAATTTATGAGTATATAAATTAGGTATCTTGAGAATGAAGATGGTTTTGTCGATATTTAACTATTTGCATAATTGTGTCAAAAAGTATATCACTTATTCATCATTAAAAATAAACATCTAATGCATACATATTTTTGCATAATCTATATAATAAATGTATATTTTTGAATAATTTCTTACCTCTCCAGAGGTAAGAAACGATATCAGATTCTTTAATGAATTTTTAAAATATGCTGGTTGTTGATTCATTTTTGAATATAATAGAATACAGAATGATAATGTTATATTCTCTCATTAGAAGAAGACGTGACAATCATCGCGCAGCATGACCACTCTGTCTTGCAATTTCTCAGGACGCTGTTGAGTACTGTGAGAAGATTTGTAGGACCTCACAGACAGGATGACTTTATAGCCTATGATGTCACATCTCTTAGGACATGATGCTTCTCATTCTATGTACACATCTGCAGTCCTGGGAGGTTACCAACTCCACAAAGGAAGAAATCATGTGTTCTATATATTAAGGCTATTACAAAATAAATCTCAAAACACTCTCATGTGCTTTTAACCCTTCCTTCTCTGACAATTCCAGAATATAACTGGCCATATATATAGGAGGCCATACAAATAGGGCCTCCCTGTACTGAGGTAAACCAGCCCAGCCCTCATCCTGAAGCTCTGCAGAGGAGCCCAGCCCTGGATGGCCAGCTGTTCCCATTCAGTGATCAGGAATGAGCACAGAAGGCTCACCATGGAGCTGGCACTAGCTGGGTTTTTCCTCTTGCTATCTTAAAATGTAATTTATGGAAAATAATAAATGCCAAATGAGGGGCCAGGGATTTAACTCAGGGACATAGCTACCTGCCTTGCTAGTGCATGGTCGTGAGTTCGATCCAGGGTATCAAATAAATAAATAAATACCAATGAGTGAATGGCTTGAGTGAGGTAAACAATGGACATGTGTGACAGTTTCCTGAGCAGGATGTCCCTGTGTTTGTAGATATCCTGTGTGAGGAGTAGCTGGTGGAGTCCAGGGGTGGCTTGTTGCAGCCTGGGTTGTCCCTGAGATGTCCCTGCATGACCTTGGGATTCACTTTCCATGATTACAACAGATACTGGATCTGCCAGGCTCCAGGGATGGGGCTGGAGTGGATCTCATGCATCAGATATGATGGTAGTAACACAAGACACGCAGACTCCGTAAAGGGTCGATTCACCATCTCCAAGGAAAACGGCAAGAACATGCTGTATCTGCAGATGAGCAGCATGAGACCCGAGGATATGGTCGTGTATTACTGTGCCAGAGACTCAGTAAGGGGACATCAGTGTGAGCCCAGACAAAAAACTCATGCAGGGGAGTTTAGGGCCAGCAGGGAGCACTTGGAACAAACAGAATACAGAGTCTGTCCCAAGAATACAGATACTGAAGCATTATATTGTTTCAGGTGGAAAGGCATTTTAGGGCCAGGGATTTAGCTCAGTGGCTTAAGTGCCTGCCTAGAAAGCAAGAGGTCATGAGTTCAATCCCCGGTACCAAAAAAAAAAAAAAAGTGTATTGTTTCAGGTGGGCTTCCTGACATCTTGAAAAGATAATTGTATGGCAGAATACAAAGACTGAAAAATAAAGGTTAAAAAAGTGAACTATGGGCTGGTGATTTAGCTCAGCTTGTATAAGCATCTGGCTTGAAAGCACGCAGTTGTGTGTTCAATCCCCAGTACCCGCCTCCAAAAAATGTGAACTATGTAAAATGCCAAATACAATGCAAAATAATTAACTGTTTTTTTTAAAGTAAAACCCATGAAAAACAAGGAATCCAGTACAACAAAACACTGTAATACAACTAGAAAATCCGGAGAGTTTTCCAAAGATGGCAGACCGGTAGGTAGCAGAAGAGAGATCCTCTCTGAGAGAGACAGCTTAAATGCCATAATTTAACACCCTGGAGAGACCCAAACAGAAAGAGATGGACTCTCTCAAACCAGGAAGAAACTAAAGTTAAAAAAACTGCTCAAATATGAGATCCCAGGCCTGCCATTAGTGAAGCTAAGATCAGCAAGCATGGCACCCTCCTCAAGCCACCTGAATTCCTACCCAAGAGCGACCTGACCAACTGAACAGCACTGATGCGACTGGCTTGAGTGGCCGGAGCGTGGAGCTGAACAGCCCTGTGCATGGCTCGCCCAGACCAGGTCCTTCATGCAACCCAACCAGAGGCACCATGAATTTGCACCACAACCATGCTGAAGTCCCAGGTCTGGGAGCCCAGCAGTTCTCAGGGACCAGCATCAACATGCGGTGAGTGGTGGGAATAAGACCCTCCCATGGGAAAGTGCAAACCAGCTAGAAGACATGTTGCATTTGGGCAGGACAGCCTTAACTCCATAAGGAAGTGGCTTCAATTGGTTGCTCCCTTCGCCAAGCAGATTGGTGGAATCTGCTTGGATTGGGCCGTGCCCCAGGCTGGGACCCATTAGGTTGCTACAAACTAATTCCCTGAGCACAGCCACACACTGACGCAGTGAAGACCTGCATAGGTTGACTGGCCTGGAGGATAGGAGCCAGCACACACTGCAGTTGAACTTTACTCTCTGATAGTGGCCAGCAGAGGGCAGAAGCCCCTGACCTGTGTGATCTAGAGGAGCCTTAACCAACAAAAAAAGGGACTGGGAATTACACTGTACATTTGTATGGAAGGAACCAAAAACACGATGAGAGGGAGAAATAAGGAAAAACCCCCAGCCCCCAACTGTGGGAGTATTGATCCAAGAGAGGTAACTATGAAAGACATTGAGGACAACAAACATGCAACACCAAATACAGCAGTAGTGGACATAAAGAGATACCTTCAGGACCTCGTAAGAGGGATCACAATGGAAATATTAATTCTAATTAAACAAGAGATAAGTAGATTAATAAAAGAAAGGCTGGGAACCTCTCAAGAAGACACAGACAGAAGAATGGAGGAACACAAAAGGAGAGAAACATTTAATGAAGAAAACAAGAAAAACCTAGAATTCATGAAGCAATGTCAAAGAGATTATCAGGAAACTAAAGACTCCATAGAAAACTGGTAAAACTGCTTGAAAGAAACCAAAGATAGACTATCAAAAATTGAACACAGGCTAGCAATGTGTGATCATGAAAGGGAAGATCTCTTAAAAGTAACAAGGGAGGAGGCAGTAACAATTGGAAGGCTAGAGGACGACAAGAGGATCTATAACAAGAATAAAGCATGTGAATGAAGAAGCAGGAGTCAAAACAGAGGAATTGCAAAGGCTATTCACATGAATAATTAAGGAAAATTTCCCAAGCATAGAAAAAAGAAATGATATGCAGATGCATGAAGCATACAGAACTCCAGCCATCTACAACCCAAACGGAGCTACACCTAGACACATAACAATCAAGATCCCAGAAATTCAATATAAGAACAGAATATTAAAAGCCATCAGAGAAAAGAAACAGATCACCTATAAAGGAAAACCCATCAAAATCATGGCAGACTTCTCGACACAGACCATCAGGTCAGGAAGAGCTTGGAGTGAAGTAATTCAAGCCCTGAAGGAGAACAACCTCCAGCCCAGATTGATGTATCCTGCAAAACTCTCTCTAGAAATTAATGGAGAAACAAGATGCTTCCATAACAAAGGGGAACTTGGAGAATTTGTGACCACCAATCCAACCCTACAAAAAATACTGAAGGACATTTTAGAGAGAAAGAGGACAAGAATATGAGCATTTCAGGAACAATGGCAGAGAGGCCTCAGTAAATGGGGCAGACAGTGGAGTGGAACAGAAAAATAGACAACCAATGGCAGAAAAACAGAATAGAAGAAATAAGGCAGAGAAGATTAGCTGTAATTTCTAGTATAGATGGGCTTGAAATATTAACAGAGAGAAACACAAGCAGAGTAGATCAGCAGATAGGGCCCATTGAGATGCTCTATATAGGGAGGCAGTGGGATCCAAAACAAGCAGTGAAAGGGGAGGAACTGTCTAAAAAAGAAAGGCAGAGGATATTGTTAATTGGGTAACAAGATTTAAAATTTACATTATTCTCACCACTCTACTTGGATGGATTACGTGCTATTCCAGTTTGTCTACTTACTCTAGACTTGAGGACATAGTCAGCTATCCCAAAAATAAGAGGACATATTATAGTAATCATCCCTAATTTCCTACCAACTTAATCTGAATCCCTTTATAACTTATACTATCTTATTATGGCTGATCTTATTTGAATCTGGGTTGTTAGAGTGCTACTTTGTATTGACTGATTTTATTTAAATCTGTTATGATTGATAGCATCAAGTCTAAGAGTATAGGCAACTACACTGAAGATGACTAGATTCACTAGATACCCACTCTGGTTTGATTATTACTTGCTTTTGAAGTCTTATAATGTCTCCAATGCTTTGCTTTTATTAATGTTGATATATACTGCTGAGACATCATGGTAACCATTGTAGATCACCTTGTATTGTGGTTACATATGACTTTTTTGCTTCATGCTTTTCTAGGAATTGTTTTGTTTTATCTTGCTTTGATTTGTTTTTACCTCTAACACAGAAAGGATAAATATACATGTAGAGACTCATGCATGTGTAGAGCTTATAAACAGTTTATGCAAACCAACTATATAACACATATTGAAATGAACAACTACTTTGAAGAAAAAGAGACACTACAGTACCCAGTGCTGATTCCATAATGTCATGATGTGTAATCCAGCAAAATTATCATTCTTTGTTCAAAGTGATTTTAGCTTGTTTTGTTTTATGTTCAACACACAGGAAGTTATGGACAGCTTTTTTTAGGAGAACGAGAGACACTATGACAGCCATTCTCTGCTTCCCTATTGTCTGGTCTTGAAGACCTGAAACGCCCTCCTCGTCCTTCTCAGATCAATTCCATACTATGTTGTTTCATGTGAATTCCCTGTAAGTGAAAATAGGGACAACTATTTGGAAGAAAACAAGAGTCAATATGATAGAGAGTAAATATCTCTGATTGCCTAGTTTTGGAATTAATGTCCCTTACATTGCTTTCTTATGATCCACTTTGTTCTGTTTTGTTGTGTTTAATTTTATCCTTTTGATATAATTGAATGTATATTTGAGTGGGTAAGATGGATGACCATATTGCTGGGGTTTTTTTTGTCAGATTGTGGAACAGAACTGTTAACAGACTCACTGTTTGAATGTCTACTTTATATGTTTTAACTTTTATTTGAAAAACTATTTCCAAGAAGTCAGTATGTAATTTGTCAAGTACTAATCTCTTAGGTTTTTTTTTGTTGTTCTTTTCCTTTTTTCCTTGGAATTCTGTACTGTTTCTACCCTTTATTCTGTTTTGATTTTTCTTTTTTTTCTTTCTTCTCTTTAAATAAAAAAAATTAGCAAATCCATTATCGAAACTGTGAATTTTGTGTTTTCTCTTCTTTGCATAGTGAAGAAAAAGTTTTTAAATGGTTTATAACATATATAAACAATTTAGAAAAGTACGTGGTAAACTTGTAACAATATCTTTAAATACATGACTTTACAGATGTCTCATAGGCAATAGATTGGCTATATTATACACATGGCAAGAATCTACTAAGCTGATAAGATAAAAAGAAAAAACTACCTGTCAGTTGCATGACAACATATAAGTGACATTTCCATCTATCCACAGTGAAAAATCACATCGTGCTGTATGAAAATTATCTTATAAATACTCACTTTAATAAGAAATTAATAAAATAAAATTGATGATACTGAGAACCAAGACATTCAGAGATTTTAATAGTTGTGAATTTTTCAATTTATCCCAAAATCTGTCACCCAAGTTTTCAAAAGTTTGTTCTGAGTCAACATCACTGATAAAGTTCACATATTTATTCTTTCATACATTACTTTTTTCACAAATTATTAATAAGTACCTGAAATATCCAGGTATAGTAGAATTAAGATGACACTGAATCAAATCCTCATGTATTTTTAACTATTACCTCCAGTGTTTCAATGCTGCGAATTTATTCAAACAAATAAATACCATAAAATTCAAAATGGCACAGAGCATATTGTAAATAAATCAAAAACACTTGTATGTATACCGCAAAGAGAAAGCAGTGGCCCCTTAAACTACAGCTGGCTAAGTACACAGCAATGAATCTCGTGCACAGCAAATCAGCTGACAGCAGTTCCAGTTGAGACAAGACAAAGGAAAGGACTCTGTGAGGCCTCCTGACCTTTGTGCTGACCCTCACTCACCTTGACTATGGGTCAAGGTGAAGCTGTGGGAGTGGGAACAAGTTGACAAGTAGGAAGTCCACTGCCCCCTGAGATTCGCCATGTCTGGCACTGATGGTTAAATATGATTTCCTCAGATGTTAGATAGAGGCTTTACCCACACACACATTGTTGCAACTAAAAAATTGATTGAACTCCATGAGAAATTGGAAGCTTCAACTGACATATAGTTGAGTGTTTACTAGAAATTGATGCTACTTTCTCATACTCTTTTGAATTTAAGTAGGGAACAAAATTGTTTATGGAAGGAGGAGCAGTTATGAAAGCCTATAGAGATATGGACCATACAGATACCTGGTATGCTATCAAGAGGTCTCAATAAATTTGGTTCACTAAAAATAAGATTTTCATCATGAAAAATAACAATTATTTACCATGCAAAAAATTTTTTGAGGTATATTATTATCTGCAATTAAGAAAATGCCCAGGGCACACCCTTCTCCAAATAGAATAAAGCTCTAATTTTGTTTGTAATATCTGTGGTAAGATTGAGGTCTTACATAGATTTGATTTCAGAATCCTTTGTATTATCATACAATAAACTAAAGCACTCAATTGTGATGTTGAAACATATGATATTTTAAAACTACCCAGACATTAGAAAAGTTGGCAAACTTGTTCACAGGGTCTGATTTCACAAATTTGTATCCAGGTTATGTGGCACAGATCGTAAAATGTAAACCACTGACTCATTGGTCTGTCCTCCTCTCCATGTTCTCAAACTAGTGTGTGACTGAGTGACACACATGGACTTTTACCTAGAGGGATGAGCTGATATTGTTGGACTAAATGCCCACTAATGAAAATAAGGATCTTTCTGATCTTTAGACTTGTTCCAATGCTTAAAAAAGAAAAAGAAAAAACAGAAAAGAAAGACAAACAGCTCCTTTGGTCCTTTCTTTCTTGACAACCACCACAAAAACTCATTTAATGAAATAAAGGGTTTCTTCTTTTTGTTTAAAAACAGTTGAAAGTATGCAATTCTTCATTTCCAAATCTCTCTATATTTTTTGCACCAGCACTGATGTATAATAAAATATCTACTTTTCATTCATTTTTTCAACTCAATACACTTTAGCTTCAATTTCATTCCATGTATACAGGCCAAGATCACATTTCAAGGAAGGTACATGGTAGTTTCCTATCAGGTTTGGTAATTTCTACATATAATACTTATCCCTGATTCACCAATTTCATGTCTTTGCTTACCTCTGAACTCTCCATTTGTTTTTAATAGGAGAACACATTCTCTACTCTGAAAGACCCAAATTATCACTTTTAAGTTATGATTCTGTTGAGTTCATCTGGCCCAGGTCCTGGTGAAGCTCAGGGAGCCTGGTAACAGTCTGGATGGAAGTTGGAGCCACAGTGAGGGGCAGTCAGTGTGAGCCCAGCCACAACCCTCACCTCTGCAGGCATCAGGACCCACAGACCCTGCTCCTCACAGCCCAGAGGTATGCAGTCCCCTTAGAGGGAGCCAAGAAGCACTCAGGGGGATCATGCTGCCCAGGAGCCAGCCCTTCCAGGTCCCAGCACAGGAGCAGCTACACAGAGACCCTGGGAGACTTAGGTGCCGAGCCCTCAGTTTCTCCTCACTCTTCATCCTCCCGTGACCACTTCCTTCTTTGTAAGTGCAGTAATAATGGTCCCTGTGTGTCTTGAATTACATCTTCTTCATGCAATCGAGACTATAAAACATTTTATAACCATCAACCTGAATCATTAACAAACTTATTGAAATCATTTAGATAGCAACAATTGCACAAATTCAAATTTAAATCTTTATTTTTGGTGAGTACATGCCATTAAACCTGCAACCAACAACACAATGTTAGTGTGAATTATTTTCCTAAATCCCATTTTTTGCTGTCCCTTTTCATTCTTGCATTCCTCACACCCTGACCTGGTCAGAATGTGTACAAATCCAGTAATCCCTTCATGGATTTCCTTTCATCAAAAAAACTCTAAATCTTCAAATAAAAGAGAGCGCTTATATCTATATTCAAAATTTAGCAAAATAATATCAGTTTTATGTATTTTATGCCTCACTGCATAGTTAGGTAAAAATGACAGGCAAGACACATACTGATGAGGATGCACTGACATTAGAGCACTCAGCAATGGTGATGAGATTGTGGGATTTCACAGCTGCTCTGCAAGCAGTTTAGTATTTTTGAAATTTACAAAATGAATTATTCATAGGATTTACATCTTTGGGTAACTAATTTACAGTGTAGAAAATTCACATTTGCACAAAATCATAGAATCTGACTTTTCTATAAAAATTCTTCTTGGTAACCAAAACTTAGAAACTACCTAAAAGTCTCCCAATTCAAAGAGGATAATCAAAGAAATTTTACCCAAGCATGAGATATTCTTCACCCTAAGAGAAATGAGTTTAATGTTCTTGTTGCTGCACGTGTAGGCATTAAAACATCCTAATAAACACAAACGTCCCCCTACCACATGAATTTGCGTAATTTGAAAGCATGGGGCTTCCATATTTGAGCTGATGGGACCCCTGGAGGATGTCATGAATAAGCAATGCGTTTTCTGGGAAACTTTCCTGGGCATCCTGAGCTTCTAGGTGAGATCAGGGTTCTTGAGACAAGAGCTGATCTCTTGTTTTGCTTCCCTGCAATGGAGAGACACAGTGTGTATCTCTCTGGAAAACTAAGGGTTCAGAATGAGGACAATATTTGGAAGCACACAGCTACCTCCTGCCAGACACCAACTCTGTCATTGACTGTTCTTGAAATTTTAGTGTCCAGAAACACAAGAAAAACCTGCATTTGATGTAAGTTTCTCTTTGTGGTGCATTTTTACAGCCTCACAGTAGATGCCTTCACCCTCTGTTATGCACATCTGCTATCCTCACACTCATGCTCCAGCACGGAGAGTCTGTAGTAATCCACCAACTGCTTCCAACTGCTGATCTTCTGATCACATGACCTAGGTTGATCTCAGTCCCAGGTAGTGAGTCTTGGACCTATTTTATTATGTCAGCCTGGTGTCCCCAGATTCCCTATTTTTAATGCCTTGTAACATCATTCTTTGATGTTTTAATAAAATTTATTCATTTACTGTTAATCCAAAGGCTTTAGTTATGGTTATTGTGCTTCTTGTAAAGAAAGACCAACTTTCTCTGTGTCTACATTTGCAAGATGATGAGCAGCTTTCTTTATACAAACTGGAAGCATCAAATATTTATATAACTATAAAGAGACCCATTGAAGAATTATAATCATATGTTTTATATCTAAGTTCTATTTGATTGCTCATTTTCTGTTTGTTTTTGCCTGAGTAGGGATAAAATGTCTTCAAAGTCAATATGCAGGAAGCCTAGCCCTGAGTTGTATCTCCTGCTCTCTTTTCAACATTGGGAAATTAATTGGCATAAGTGCCTGTGAGTGCTGACACATAATCTTGCAAAGGTATTTTAAACAAATATTTTGTATCGAATATGGGCACAGTAATAGGGTATGTGCTCTTTGTATGAATGTTGAAATAGTAAAGCAACACAGGGTCGCTTGTGAGCTGCCTGGGGATGGGATGCAGGAGGGAAGTGGCAGGAGGGAGGGATTGCAGAGAAGCCTCAGGACACACTGAGGATGACACATGTGTTCACTGCTGAGGCTGTGTGTGTTGTTTGCAAGGGTCCATATGTGTTAATATTCCTCTGGTGCACACTTTGTTTATCAGAAATTTATATTATATGTGACACAGATTAGCAATACCTAAATATAGAAAAAAGTGAGAGAATTAATTACAGTTGAAAATAAGAGATTCATTATGAGGCATCCACATAAATGCTGGTTTTTTTTTAATTTCATCAAACCACTGTGCTGCAGAATGCAGCACACTCGCACATGTTCTCCCTACAGAAAGAGGATAATAGAATCATGATCAGGGATGTGAGCTCTAGCCAGGACTTGGAACAGGAAGCAGTTTGTTCACAGCTTAGGGGAGCATAGGCCCAAACAGTGGGCAGAAAATTTCCAGCATGGCAGTTCTACGTTAGGAAAAGAAGCTGTTTCTGACACTTCCATAACATTCATAAAGCAGATAAATTGAACACAAAGGCATTTTATGTGAATTGGAGAAATAAAAGGACATGAAGCAATAGAGATACCAAGACATTATATCGCAGTGAGTTCTCATATTGTCTTGAATAAAATCATTGGTGCCAAATTCCCTCACTACAGTCACATCTGAGGTAGGCACAGCCCTGTGTGAGATTTGCATGCCCAGATACATCCATATAGCAGGAGGCCATACAAATAGGGCCTCCCTGTGCTGATGAAAACCAGCACAGCCCACACTTTGCAGCTTTTCAGAGGAGACCTACCCTGGATGCTCAACTGTTCCCACTCAGTAATCAGCACTGAACACAGAGGACTCACCATGGAGCTGGCGCTGAGCTGGGTGTTCCTGTTTGCAATTTTCAAAGTTAAATTATTTATAACAAAAAGTGCTTAGGGCATCAATGGAAATGTGTGGGTTACACAGTGGACCTCAGTGACAATTTCCTGAGCAGGTTTTCTCTGTTTGCAGGTGTCCTGAGGAGCAGCTGGTGGAGACTAGGGGAGGACTGGTGCAGCCTGGGGGGTCCCTTCGATTCTGCTGCGTGGTCTCGGGATTCACCTTCAGTAGTGAATGGGTGTACTGGATCCTCCAGGCTCCAGGGAAGGTGCTGGAGTGGATCTCAGCTATCAGTGGTGATAGTTACATAAACTACGCAGACCCCGTGAAGGGCTGATTCATCATCTCCAGGGACAACGACAAGAACACGCTGTATCTGCAGAAGAGCAGCCTGAGACCCGAGGACACGGCCGTGTATTACTGTGCAGCAGACACAGTGAGGAAAACCGCAGTGAGAGTCAGTCATAAACTTCCGTGCAGGGGCGCGTAGTACCATCAGGGGGCGCTCTAGACATAGACGCTACCACAAGAGGACATGTATTTACCATTTTATTATTTTAGGTTATCATTATGAGATTTTAAACTATGATGCTATAACTTAATAGAAACAATAAAGAAACAAATTTTAAAATCCATACTACATAAAATACTAACGAAAAGCCAAAATAATCGATTCATTGTCTAACAATGCCCACAAAGGAGAAGAAATCCAGTATACCCAAATAGTGTAATACGATTTGCTATTGCCCATTATTGAACTGTGTATTTTGCATTTTGTATCCTTTGCTCAAAGAGGAGAAAATGTTTTTCAGTGTTTATAATGTAGCATAGAACAAGGTAGTAAAACACACTATAAACTTGTAGTAATATCTATAAATACATTATCTTACATGTCTCTCACAGATAAGGTGTTGAACAAACAGACAAAAAATATCCATCAAATGTATGACTACATACAATTCACATTTCTGCCTACTCACAATGAAAACTCACATAATGCTGTCAGAAAATGGTCTTAATCCACATTCTTTCACAAGAGTTTAATTCAATAAAAATCATGATACTAAGTACCAAAGGATTCAGAGATTTCAATAATTATCAGTTTTTTCAGTTGATCAAAACTTCTGCCAAATTTTTTTCTAAACTATATTCTAAACCAGTGTTACTGATAAATGTCACACATTAGTTTTTACTTTCTTTCCCGTACAAGGTCATTGACAAACATCTAAAAATGTCTGTGTATAGCAAAGTTGAGATGACACTGAATCATATGTTTGTATCATTTTTATTACCTCAATTGTAGACTGTCCTGCTGCTGCGCCATATGACCTGTCAGATCGAATGGAATTTGAGGTGTCAGTGACAAATAGGGATGTTTTTTGGTTTCTCAGGCAGGCCACCATGGGTAATGAACCGAGGAGGCATTTATAATTTTGGAGGAAGTTTCAGTCATCACCTGAAGACAACCACTCTCCATCTGATAGGCTGCTCTTCCCCTGCTACTGGCCTCGGTGGAAAATGAAAGTGGAACAAGGGACACCAGGTGACCTTGTGATCTAAGCTGCCCATAATGACCTGGATGTCACTGATCCACTAAGTCACACAGTTGGAAATTCACAGCAACATTTCCTCATGAAATTTAAAAGGCGCACACATGATCAAGGCAAGGTAGTACCACTGGGTCCAAGCAAGGCACGAGAAGAAGCTGCTTACACCTGTGGCCTCCTGGAAGGTAGCTTATGAGAAAGCTGCAGAGGAGGAGAGCACTGTGACCTAGTTTACAGATAATTCATTTTACAGGCACCACACACAAATAGAGAGCTGCAGAATTGTAGCCTGATTTCAGGAGGTCTCTGATGTTTAGTAGTGAAGAGAAATCATCATAATGGACAGAACTTTGGGCAGTGCAGTTGGTAATACATTTTGCCTGGAAAAAAAACATGGCTAGATTTGTGACTGTATGCTGATTCCAGGGCTGTGGTCAGTGGTTTCTATAGTGAGTTCAAGCCAGCCTGAACTGCATAACAGTACCCTGTCTTACAAACCATATCAACCTTCTGCTTCTCCTCCTCCTCCTCTTTCTCTTCCTCCTCATCCTCATCATCATCATCATGTGAATTGGATGAATTATTCTGTGGACAGTAGTTAATTTTTTTGGCCATTCTCTTATTGCCCAATTGACTTATGAACAAATGGTCTATGGTGGCAGGGATGGAGTTCATGAGTATTAGGCACATTATGGAAATATTGCCTTGAAATATTTTTCACTTGTTCCATGATCATCTTAAATTCAGCTAAATTTTCTGGATACTGAAAATTCATGAAGAATTTCTATTGCTTTTCTGAGCTGGTTTTTTGCTGGGTTTTGTTTGTTTCTTTTGTTTTGTTTTATTTTGTTTTTTATTTGGCAGTTCCAGGCAACTTGGATCCCCACATGCAGGTGTTTTCAGGACGTTGGAAGTATGTACCAGCAGATGTTTTGTGGTATTGCTCTTCCTGCCTTGTGTAGATAGCAAGTAAAGATTTTTAAAACTTCTATAAGTTGAAGTTGTCTCTTAGAAAGTTTAAGCTCTAACCTTTTGTTGTTGTTAATTTCAACTTCTTTTGGGAGTCAAAGATAATGTGTTCCTTACTGATGGTAGTCATGTTAGTTACAGGTATAGCTGGCTATCTCACATTTTTTGGCTCGGGTTTTATTTTCCAATTGTAATGATGCAAAGTCTCCTCTGTATGACCTGAAGCTACAGAATGTAGGACATCTGACCATGAATTATGGCCAGTGCTGCCGTGTGTCTTCCTCCATTCATCAGGGTCTCCTGAAAATGATTGAAAACAAAGTTCTGCAACTTGCAGTATGATTCTCATTGCCTGGTTCAGCTGGCCTTGTCACATAAGGGCACACGAGGCATTGCAGCACAGTTTGTGGGTCCCTTCAGGGAGGCCCAACTTTTCTGGAGCCACTTTTCTTCACCTGCTCTAGGTGCAACAGCTACAGAAAGGTTTCTTTACGCTCCTCATCATAGCCTTCTTGGGAGCTTCAGAAGAGCTTTACCTACATGGCTAAGCACCCATCATAGCATTCCAAATGTTATAGAATTCCTGCTTTTGTAAAGGTGGAAAAGTTTCAGATGTATCAGAGGAGGGAAAAATCCAGAAGGGTTGGCAGAATAATGGGGCTGAGAGTGAGCTTTGGTCAGGTAAAAAGGAATTAAAGAATAAACATTAAGACACACTTAGGAGTGGAGGAGCGTGGTGTGAAGAGAAACAATGGTTACTCAAGCTGCTCTTGTTTTAGTGAGATGAAGACCACTTTATTAGGGTTGGTGTAGGGTGCACTGAGGAGCAGAGTGCGACAGTGAGGCACAGAGTGGCCTTTTGCAGATGTAGTGACAGCGCCTATTACATGAAAATACCTTGCAGGGCTGGTTTGATTCTTCCCAAGTCCATAAGTGCCGTTAACCAGGGTGTTTTCCATGGTAATTTGTCTCCCGTGGCCATGATTCATGGGTCCAGGAATCAAGTGGTGGAACTGGGAAAGTTACCAATTACACCTAATCCCAGTGACCTACAAGCAAACTTTCTACTTCCTGTTTCTACAAACCTGTGCATTGCTGGCCTAGATGTCTTAGTTTCGAAGAAGCGGGTTGGCTGGCATCATGCTGCATGATGATGATTTCACAGAACCAAAAGCTGAGAATTTGTCCTGGTTGTCTGGGCTCCTCCTGCCTCTTCATAAGTTAATAAAGGAGTGATTATGTGGCAGCAGTGATGGACCCAGGTTATCCAAGGGAAATTGGACTGATACTCCACAGTGTAGGTAAAAAAAAAACAAACATGTGGAGTGCAAAAGTTCCCTTAAGGCATTTCCTTACCATACTCTTATATTAAAGTCAATCAGAAACAACCAGCTGGGTGTGATGGGGATCCACGGAGCACAGGGCCCTGGGACAGGCACAGAGCAGGAAGCAGGTGACTGAGGGTTTCCTGTTGGCCTCTAGGGTTTCCCCTGTGTGTTAACATCACATAACAGGAATGGACCCAAAATACACAGGCTTCAGATGACTTATGAAGTATTCAGAATACAAGTGCTGACAGATCTATATCTAGATCTCTTTCATATTATTTTTTAAAAATTTCCAGTAAAACACAAAGTTCATTTTGAGAATCTAACTTTCTATTGAATGTCCCATTATCATTATCTAAATCTATACCATAGAGTGTAGGAGGAGGCACAACAGACTATTCAAGTTATTTTTTCTTTTAAAGGGATATGAGAGGAAGTTATTAGAGTAGATATAGGATGTACTCAAGAGTAGAGTGCAGGTGCCCAAATAAATGAGGCACTGGAATGGCTAATTGAAGACGCAGGTACAGCACAAATCAATACAGCAAAATACCGTGCAGGGCTGGTTCAGACTTCTTCAGAAGGTCCTATGTGCTTTCAACCAGGGTTAACTCTATGGTAATTTGTATCCCATGGTCATAATTCATGGTTCCAGGAATCAAGATATGGTGTTGGTGCACAATTAAATTATTAGTAAAGGCACAGTTATAATGCACTAATTAAAGCTGGGTGTGGTGGCTCATGCCTCTAATCCAAGCACTTGGCAGGCTGAGGGAGGAGGATTGTTAGGAGTTCAAGACTGGCTTGGGCTACAAAGTGAGCTCAAGGTGAGGCCAAACTACATAGCAAGACCCTGTCTCAAAAAAATCTAATTTATAGACAAGTTACATCAAGTTAAAATGAAACAGTAGCCTCTGCCTAGCTCCTGCTCCCTGTCAGGTAAACACCCTGCTGAATTCAGGCAGCCTTGACATCTGGGTCCAGCTGCTTTTCTTCTGATACTGTGCAGGGCCAATTGGACTATTCCAGCTGATGTTTCCCTTAATGAAGAAAATATATTGCTCCTAACTGGCTTCAAGGACTTTGGGGTGAAGCAACACAGTCAAAGATACTTTTTAACTCTACTTGCTCTACTAGACCCCCTGTCCTCATCTCCAGGATGTTCCTATGTTATGATAAACAGTTCCTTTTAAGCAAATGTGTGCAGAGTTATCTTATCTGACAATATGTGACTTAATTCAATCCATGTAACCAATCATGCAATGCCTTGTACTTCCTGCTTACTATTAAAACTGACCCAAAAGCTGGCTCAGTGCTGATGACTTGGATCTGAGATTCCCATCAGCCTGCCAGCACAATAAACAGTTGCCTTCTAGATTCCTCAGGGCAAAGAGTCTTTCACACCTTTTGATATTGGTTTTTCTGTAACAGTGGATCTGGGAAAGGTACCAATCACCATTATCCCTTGTGAACTTCAAGCAACATTTGTGCTTCTAGTACCCACAAATATTTGCATTGCTGGCCTAGATGTCTTAGTTCTGAAGGAGTGGGGAGGCTTCCACTATAGACCATAATGATGGTTTCATAGAGCCAGAAACTCAGCATTTCTCCTGGTCATTTTGGGCTCCTCATGCCTCTGAGGAAGCAACCTAAAAGGGAAGTGGTAGTGTGGCAGGGCTTATTGACTTAACTGCCAAGTGTAAACTGGAATATTAATCTACAGTATAGAAAAGAAGGAAAATACTTACAGTGCAGAAGGTCCCTTAAGGCATCTCCTTACCATCTCTCTTAAGGTCACGGTGCTGGTTAAGCTTATAGAATGTGTCCTTTCACACATTCCATGCTTCCCATTCATTGCACCTGAACCCTTAGTCTTGCCCAAATCAGGATACCATGGGGATCTAAGAAACAAGGCCCTGACATTCTCCATGAAAATAATGTGCAAGAATGAAACATTAATTTTTCAAAAGGCAGTCATGGAGAAAAGCACAAAGTTTGCACCAAAAAATGTGTTATTTTTTGAAATATTTTTCTCCATCTCCAGTAAGAGTCCCACAGTTCTCTGCCCCTCTACAAACCCTCCCATTGAAAGGCCAACATTAGTAAATGCAGTCAGCAAGTTAGAAACTGTCCAGGACAGAAATATTCTAAAGTTAAAGATTCCCACATAAACTGTGCTCACAGTCAACAAGTCCTTCCCTGTGTTCAATTTCACTTTGTGTGGAATTGTGAATACTATAAAAGATGTGGAATAACATCTCAGTGTCAGGAGTCAGCTCTGACTATGCTGTGAAAATCTCTTTCCCTGGGAAGCACCCTGCCCTGGGTCCTACCCTTATACCCTCAGAGCCTCCCCCATGCAAAGCAGCCCCAGGCTCAGGCTGAAAAGCTAGTTCTGGCTGAGCAGCCCCAGTCTCCTCCCACAGGAGCCTTCACTGAGCATGGAGTTCGTGGCTCTGCTCCTCTGTCTGGTGGCGACCCCCTGCTGTGAGTGTCTGTGAGGTTCGGAGAGGGGCCTGGGCACAGGGAGCTGGCTGGGCTTGACTGACGGTTTTGCTTCTTGCTTTCAGGTGTCCTGTGCCAGGTGCAGCTTCAGGAGTCGGGTCCTGGCCTGGTGAAGCCTTCAGAGACCCTGTCCCTCACCTGCACGGTCTCTGGATTCTCTTTAACCAGCTATGGTGTACACTGGGTCCGTCAGGCTCCAGGGAAGGGGCTGGAGTGGATTGGTGTAATATGGAGTGGTGGAAGCACAAATTATAACTCAGCCCTTCAGTCTCGAGTGGGCATCAGCAGGGACACTTCCAAGAGCCAAGTCTCACTCACACTGAGAAGCCTGAGCCCCAAGGACACGGCCATGTATTACTGTGCTAGAGACACATTGAAGGCACATCAGTGTGAGCCCAGACAAAAACCTCCCTGCGGTGGCACTCAAGACAGCAGGGGCCGATCGAGAGACACTGAGCTCTCCTGAGGCTCAGGACCAGGTGCAGGTTCCTGTGTTGATTTGATTTTAGAGTCTTTGGTTTTCCTTTCCTTCCATGACTTTGCTAAGGACACTCTGCAGTGTTGGCTTCTAAATCTTTAACTTTATTTCTTTTTCTTAGTACATGTTTGCAGTGCAGGCAGTTTACAATCATCTTGGGAAGTGTGTACAAGTGTGTAACATAGCTTGGTTCTCTTCTAAATCCCCTTCTTCTCTTTTGACTCTCTTCCCTCTCTTCTCAATCTCCTTTTACCAGTTTTATTAATATTGATGATAGTGATTTTATCTCACATGTGTGATGCATAATGCTTACACTCATTTAGGTTATCAGACTGAAGGGAAGTTATGTCTGTGTTCTACATCATTCCATTCCCTTCTATTTTTCTCAGGTAGGTTGTATCAGACTCCTTCCAATTGCAAAACATATGCTCCCTTCTTTCCTTCTAGCCTTCCTTTTCCTTTCTCTTCATTTGCACTTTTCCTTACTCAGATAAGAAATCCTATGTGGTATTTAAGCTTCTGTGTCTGATTTATTTCTCTCAACATTGTATTTTCAGGGTGCACACATTTTGTTACAAATACCTTAAATTTGATCTTCTTTGTAAGTGAGTAAGATTCCATTAGGTATAGGCAGCACATCCATCATTGGTTACTGGACACACAGCATTGCAAGCCAGACATGAACCTTCTTTCAGGGACATCTATGACCAGCAGAGGGCTAGGAAGATCTACAGAGCACAGGTAAGGTCCCAAGAGGAGGTGCAGAAAAGGAAGCTAAGGAGCAAAGGCTTCTTGTCGGTCTCTGTGGTCCCTCTCTGTCTTACATCAAATGTCCTGAGGTACCCTGCTCCAAATAAGCTGTCAGTGACTGATGTAGTAAACAAGTTACAAGTAACTATTTTCTCAAATTTAATTACATAAATATAGTTATATAATTACTTTTTTATCAATTAACACAAGTTTTATTTATTTATTTTTATCTTTTTGAACCAGCGTCTCCCTATGCAGTTCAGGCTGGCCTTGGGCTCATTTTGTAACTCTGGCTTGTCCTAAACCCACAGTGATCCTTCCCCATGAGCCTCCCAAGGACTAGGATTACAGGCATACACCACCATGCCCAGCTAACATGAGTCTTATTAGATGATTAAATGTGAATTGCATGAGTTTATCCTATAAATCTGGTAAGTTTGGCTTTGTTGAGTGCCAAATCATCATCATCTAAAAACTAATGTGATAATTTTACACCTGTGACAAGGAGATGGTTCATGCCAAATTAAATGCTTCAAATTGGCAATTAAATCCTTCACACCCCTCTCCTCAGGATCTCAGCACACAGTTCTTCCTTCAGCCAGGTCATTGCAGGAGACTTTTGCCCCAGAATGAGCACTAGCACTGTGTGCAGCACTGTGCTCAGGGGAAAAGGGAATAGGAGCAACCTGGCTGCACTCAGCACAGTGCCCAAGGGCATCCATGAGCTCTTTCTACTTATGTCTGAAAAGCAGCATAGGCTGCTCTTTCCTTATGGAAGTTAGAAATAGGGATTTATAAGACACAAGGGTGACATTCTATCCTTTGGATATCTATCTATCTATCTATCTATCTATCTATCTATCTATCTATCTAGTGTCTGTCTACCTAAACATAATCTCTCCTTTGGCATGGATTCTCATGTCCTTTCAAAGTCTTATGGACTATAGGTAAGACTTCTCAGAGGTGCATAGACTTAGGGTGTATGGATATATTTAAGGGAACATGTTAATCAGCTGGCTTCAGTACAGATCTGGGAGCAGACAGTTGAAACATTGCCCTGGCTTCCTCTCATCACATATACTTCATCCCTGTATGAAGATCAGGCACAGGGAAGTTTTCTTTCTATTAATAAAAGCATTGCAGTGCTGGGGTCCACATTTCCAAGACTTAAGCAATGAGTTGAAGTTGCAAAATATCTTGCCAAATCCTTCAGTGTGAATTTTCTGGCAGGTTATCCATTTTTGTTTTTTCAAACAATTTCCCTTTCTCTGAGAAGACAAGATGGCAGACTGGTAGGCAGCAGGAGAGGACCCTCTCTGAGAGAGAGAGCTCAAATGCCAGAATAAAACACCCTGGAGAGACCCAAACAGACAGAGATGGACTCTCACAACCCAGGAAAAAACTAAAGTGCAAAAAACCACTCAAATATGAGGTCCTGGGACTACCATTAGAGAAGCTAAGATCAGCGAGCATGGCGCCCTCCTTGAGCCGCCTGAATTCCTGCCTGACCTGAACAAGCAATCCACATCGTAGTGACTGGCTTGAGCTGCCAGAGTGCAGAGCTGAACAGCCCTGCAAGCAGCTTACCCGGACCAGCCCTGAACTCAACCCACCAGGAGGCACCGTGAATTCCCACCGCAGCTGCACTGAAGTCAGAGGTCGGGGAGCCCTGCAGTTCTCAGGATGGGCATCAACATGCGGTGAGTGATGGGAATAAGACCCTCCCACGAGAAAGGGGAAACCGACTGGACTACATGTTGGATTTGAGCAGGACAGCCCTAACTCCATAACGAAGTGGCTTCAGCTGGTTGCTCTTCTCACCGAGCAGATGAGTGGAATCTGCTTGGGCTAGGCTGCGCCCCTGAGATCAGTGCACACTGATGCAGTGAAGGCCTGCAAAGGTTGACTGGCCCAGAAGGGAGGAGCTAGCACACACTGCCCGTGGGTGAACTCTAATCTCTGATAACCTATTGAAGAGGGCTAAAGCTCCTAGCCTGCACCCTCTAGAGGAGCCTTAAACAACAAGAAAAGGGTCTGGGGATTACACTGTACACTTGTATGGAAAAAACCAAAAACATGGCTAAAGGGAGAAATAAGAAAACACTCCCAGCCCTCAACCCTGAGAACATTGATCCAGGAGAGGTAAATACAAAAGAGATTGAGGGCAGCAAAAATGCACCATCAAACACAGCATTAACGGACATAAAGAGATATCTTCAGGACCTCACAGATGAGCTCAAAACTGAAATATTAATTCAAATTAAACAAGAGATAAGTAGATTAATAAAAGAAGGGCTGGGCACCTCTCAATAAGACACAGACAGAAGAATGGAGGAACACAAATGGAGAGAAAAATTCAATGAAGAATTCAGGAAACAGCTAGAATTCATGAAACAGATTCAAAGAGATTATCGGGAAACTAAAGATTCGATAGGAAGCTGGCAAAACAGCTTGAAAGAAACCAAAGATAGACTATCAAAAATTGAACACAGGCTTGCAATGTGGGGTCATGAAAGGGAAGATCTCTTAAAAATAACAAGGGAGCAGGCAGTAAAGATACAAAGACTGGAAGATGACAAGAGGATCTATAACTTAAGAATAAAGTATGTGAATGAAGAAGCAGGAATCAAATCA
>PVJX010009587.1:35921-60594 GCA_004027295.1 Dolichotis patagonum | reverse complement strand
TCTAGAAATTAATGGAGAAACAAGATGCTTCCATGACAAAGAGGAACTAGGAGAATTGTGACCACCAGTCCAACCCTACAAAAAATACTGAAGGACATTCTAGGGAGAGAGAACAAGAATACGAGCATTTCAGGAACAGTGGCAGAGAGGCCTCAGTGAATGAGGCAGACAGTGGAGTGGAAGAGAAAAATAGACTATCAATGGCAGAAAAATAGAATAGCAGAAATGAGGCAGAGAAGATTGGCTATAATCCCTAGTATACAGGGCCTCGAAATACTAACAGAGAGAAACACAGGCAGAGTAGATCAGCAGATAGGTCCATTGAGATGCTCTATATAGGGAGACAGTGGGACCCAAAACAAGCAGTGCACCCCATGGGAGTGAAAGGGGAGGAATTGTCTAAAAAAGGGAGGCAGAGGATATTGTTAATGGGGTAACAAGATTTAAAAATCTACATTATTCTCACCACTCTGCTTGGGTGGATTATGTGCTGTTCCAGTTTGTCTACTTACGCTAGACTTGAGGACATGGTCAGCTATCCCAAAAATAAGAGGACCTATTATGGTAATCATCCCTAATTTTCCTATCAACTTAATCTGAAGCCCTTTATAACTTACACTGTCTTAATATGACTGATCTTATTTGAATCTGGTTTGTTAGATTGCTACTTTGTATTGACTGATTTTATTTAAATCTGTTATGATGGATAGCATCAAGTCTAAGTGTATAGGCAACTACACTGAAGATGACAAGATTCACTAAGATACCCATTCTGGTTTGATTATTACTTGCTTTTGAAGTCTTATAATAGCTCCAATGCTTCTTTTTTATTAATGTTGTTATACACTGCTGAGACACCATGGTAACCATTGTAGATCACCTTGTATTGTGGTTTTATGTGACTTTTCTGCCTCATGCTTTTCTAGGAATTGTTTTGCTTTATCTTGCTTTGTTTTGTTTTTCCTGCTAATACAGAAATGATAGATATACGTGTAGAGACTCATGCAGGTGTAGAGCTTATAAACAGTTTACGAGAACCAACTATATAACACATGTTGAAATGAACAACTACTTTGAAGAAAAAGAGACACTACAATACCCAGTGCTGACTCCATAATGTCATGATGTGAAGTCCAGCAAAACTATCACTTTTCATTCAAAGTGATCTTAGCTTGCTTTGCCTTGTCTAAGTTCAACACACATTAAGGTATGGGCAGCTGTTTTGAGGAGAATGAGAGACACTATGACAGCCATTCTTGGCTTCCCAAATGTCTGGTCTTGAAGACTTGAAATGCCCTCCTCATCCTGCTCAGATCAATTCCATACAAGGTTGTTTCATGTGAATTCCCTGTATGTAACAATATGGACAACTATTTGGACCAAAACAAGAGTCAATATGATAGAGAGTGAATATCTCCAATTGTCTAGTTTTGAAATGTATCTCTCTTACACTGCTTTCTTGTGATCCGCTTTGTTCTGTTTTATTGTGTTTAATTTTACCCTTTTGATATAATTGCATGTATATTTGCATGGGTAAGATGGATGACCATATCGCTGTTTTTGTCAGATTGTGGAGCAGAACTGTTGACAGGCTCAATGCTTGAATGTCTACTTTACATGTTTTAACTTTGTAAATTGAACAACTATTTCCAAGAAGTCAGTATGTAATTTGTCAAGCAATAATTTTTTTAGGTTTTTTTTGTTGTTGTTCTTTTCCTTTTTTCCTTGGAATACTGTATTGTGGCTACCCTTTATTCTGTTTTGTTTTGTTTTGTTTTGTTTTGTTTTCTCTTTAAATAAAATTATAAAAAACAAGATACAAATGAAGCAAAGATTTTTAGAAAAGCAAGGACCTAACACTTCTTAAAATTGGTAATAATTACCAAAAAAAAAAAAGGTATAACAAACTGTAGAGAAAACAGAAATCTAGCACATTGCATTTAGCAAAGAAAGATCTGAATGACTATATATTTCTCATTAGAAAACACAGAGATTCACGGGCAAAACAGTTCGAACTCATATACGTGAACCTAGCATAAGAATCAGAAGGAATTAGTGGGATCCAAAGGCAAAATAGTTATTATAAGAGTGATAGGGGAGGAAACAGTTGGGAGGGAAAAGGTGAGAACTATTAATCTCTTATTGTCTTGTACTCTTGCATTATTTTCACAGTTTTGTTAAGGTCTGCCTTTGTTCTGTTTTGTTTTGTTAGATCGTACTGTCAGATAGTAGGGGCAGCTATTTTGAGTATAATGGGATATATTATGGTAATCATGATTTCCTATTGTTTTGAAATCTTATATTTTCATTCGTTTAATTGGTTTTATTCTGCTTTGTTTATGTTATGTGTGATGGTATGAACAGCTATTTTGAAGAAAATGAGATATTGTGGTAGCCACTGCTGATTTCCTATCATCTTGTTCTGATGATAGGATCATGCTTTTATTCTTTTGTTTTGAATGGTTCTATTCTGTTGTGTTTTATTTGATTTTATTATGTGTGATGGTATGAACAACTTTTTTGAGGAAAATAAGTTATTATAGCAGCCATTGTTCACTTGTTGTTATCTAGTTTTGAAGTCCTGTAATGCTTTCATTCTTTTGAATGGTCTTACACTATTTTGTTATGTTTGATATCATTGTGTGCAAAGGTATGGTCAACTATTTCAAAGAAAACAAGAGACATTATGGTAGACACTGTTGATGTCCTGTTGTCTTGTTGTGAAGTCCTGTACTGTGCTGCTTGCATTATTCTGTTCTGATTTGCTCTGTTCTGTTTTGCTTTGTTGTGTTTTATTCTCTTTAAATGAAAAAAAAGAAAATACAAGAGACTTGTCAACAGTGTGGACACATTTTAAAGTGGTAAAGAAAAACAACTACAAACACAGAATTCTACATGTACCAAAATTACCCTTAGGAGATAAAGGCCCAAAAAAAGATTTTCAAGGGGGAAAAAATGTTTCCAGAAACACTGCGGGACTAAAAAATGCTAAAGAATATCAGATATGATCAACCCATGACCACAATGATGAGGATGGAAAAAAAGAAACAAATTATCATTATCAAAAATGACAGGGCTGGGCTGAGGATTTAGTTCAGTGGCATAAGCACCTGCTTGGCAAGTGCAAGGTCATGAGTTCAATCCCTGGTCTCAAAAAAAAAAAAAAAAAAGGACTGGGGATTTAGCGTCATCAGTGCCTGCCTGACAAGCATGAGGTCATAAGGAGTTCAATCCCCAGTACCAAAAAAAGAGAGGTGAATTCAGCACAGATTTTATAAATACCAAAATGAAAATAACAGAATGACTTCATACCAATGAATTCAACAATTTACAGACAAATCCTTCAAAGATACAAACTATTAAAGCTCACTGAAGAAGAATGTATAACCTAAACTCCCCTACATCTAGTAAGAAAATTGAATTTCTATCTAATGTTATCCTGCAAAGAAAATTCCACTGGCGTATTTTAGCAAACATTTAAAGGATAAATCATAATAATTCTATACAAACTCCTCCCAAAAACCGAAGAGGATGGAATACTTCCCAAATCATTCTATGAAACCAGCATTTATAAAGATGTTACAAGACGAGAACACTATACAACCACCCTCACGAGGACAGACGCAAACTTCTTTTAAATTTTTCAATGAATTAGGGACTGATAATGTGGATTAGTCATAACTGCAAGGACCTAGGTTCAATCCCCAGCACAAAAAACAAGAAAGGTGAGGAAAAAAAGAGAAAAGCTTAGCAAATTGAAAACAGCAATGTATAAAAACAATAATATATGATCACCAAATGGTTTTATACCAAGAAGTGACTGAATTTTTAAAAGTCGATGAATATAATACTCCATATTAACTAATGAAACACAAAAATAACATCTCAACAGAGCAAAATAAACCCTTTGATCAAAATCCAACATTCATTCTTAATTTAAGGGGTAAAAAAAATCTCACTAATGTAACAGAAATTTCCTCCAACTCACAAAAGGAAATGATCAAAAAACCTAAAGCTAATTGTCAAAGACTAACCATTATTACTCTAAACTCAGAAATAAAACGTTGTCCACCATCACCAATTCTACCCAGTATTGTATAGAGTGTTCTGGACATTACAATCAACAAGGAAACAAATTTTTTTTAAAGACCTGTTAAAATAAAAGCAAAATTGTCCTGACCTATAGACAAAATGTCTACACAGAAATCATAAAAGATACTACTAGTGTATATAGTTTATTGAAATGGAAGTTTGATATTATTATCTCTTTCTTTTTTGCAAGAATCTTTTTGGTTTATCTTTTTTGTTATAATTTTGTTGTTATTACTATGAAAATTTATTTTATTTTTTCACAAAATAAAGTGTTTGGCATTTTTTATAAATCCTAAGGAATTTCCCCCAAAAAAGTCCCTTAATAACTTCATCAATATTATAGCAAACAAGTTCAAACTATAATCAATTGTATCTATAATTGGTAAGAACAAGTAAAACAAAAAGTTTATACAAAAGAGTATTATTTCAATTGTATAAGGCTATGTTAAACTCTCAAGAATAATCCAACAGAGGTGTAAAGCCTGTACATTGAAAACTACTAGACATTGCTCAAGACAATCAGAGAAGATTTCAATGAAGAGACACACCACTTTTATGATTCAGAATCAACACTGGGTCAATATCACTGCCATATTATTTTCCCTCAGTTGATCTATAGATTTAATGTATCTACAATCAAAAGTCCAGCAGGCTTCCTGGTAGAAAATGACAAGATGATTCTAAAATACAGATGAAAATGCAAATAACAAAAAAAAAATGTGAAAAAGATGAACAAAGTTAGAGGAGTCACATCATCTAATTTTAAGGTTGCAGCAATCAACAGAGTTTAACTTTAGCACCAAGGAAAAAAAAATAAGTCAATGAAGAGACAATTGAAAATAGCCCTGTATTTATGTAGTTGACTAATTTTCAACTAAAGTATAAAGGTAATTTGAAGAAAAAATAATCTTTTCATCAAATGGAGCTAGAAGAATTTGAATATCCATATGCTTAAGAAAAAAGATAATTTAAGACATGCCACTCACCATATATGAAAATTAAATGACTCATAAACTAAAACGTGAATCCTGAAATCATAAAAAGTAGAGAAGAAAATATTTGCAAACTTAGGCAAAAACTTTACATTAAACCAATAATCCATAAAAGAAACTTAAACTTCATTAAAATTAAGAATCTGACTCATCAAGAGCAGTAAAACAAAAGCCACAGACCAGGAAAAAACATCCGTAAAGCACATACTGGATAAAATACTTGAATCCAAAATATATTTATTTTATCATTTGACCCAGCTATTCCCCTTCTGGCTATTTACCCAGAAGAATTAAAAACATCATACCACAATGATACATGTGCAACCATCTTTATAGCTGTACAATTTTTAATGGCCAGATCTTGGAAACAACCGAAATGTCCATCAACCAAGGAATGGATAAAAAAGATGTGGTATTTTTACACAATGGAGTACTATTCAGCAATGAGCAATGAGAGTTTCATAAGTAATGAGCAATAAGAGTTTCATAAGTAAATGGATGCAACTACAGACCTTACTCATAAGCAAAATAGATCAGACTCACATGTGTGAACACCATATTCTCTCGCTAGTGTAAGAAACCCAAAGTGTAAGTAAGATCCAAAAGGTACAATAGATACTGTGAAAGGGAAAGAAACTGCTCAAGGGGAAACAAGAAACAGAAAGGAAAAGGGAAATATATATATATATTATATATATATTATATATATATTATATATATAATATATATAATATATTAATATTATATATATATTATATATATTATATATATAATATATATTATATATATTATATATTATATATATTATATATATTATATATATTATATATTATATATATTATATATTATATATATTATATATTATATATATTATATATTATATATATTATATATTATATATTATATATATTATATATTATATATATTATATATTATATATATATATATACACACACACATAATAGCTAAAATAACTGCTACTATTAATTTAAGGAAAGGAACAGTTAGTGCTCATATTGTTTGATCAATTTTGCATTCCTATATCTAGTAATCTGAGCAACTCTTTCAAAGATAACAATAGGCAATATAGCAACCATTGTTAAATTCCTTTCATCCTGTTTTGAAATCTTGTTTTGGGTTTTTGCTGTTGTATATTTCTTTTGTTATTTTGGGAGTTTTTCTTTCTCTTTAAAATAAAAAAGTGTTTTTAAAAACCTTAAACAAAAAATTAAATAAAGCCAGGTGTAGTGGTGCATGCCTATAATTCCCAGCATTCTGGAGGCTGAGGCAGGAGGATCTTTGTAAATTCAAGACCAGCCTGGGCTACAAAGTGAGCTCAAGGCCAGCCTGAACTGCATAGCAAGACCCTGTCTCAAAAAGACAAAAACAAATAAATAAATAACCAACCTTAAACAAAAATATAGGAAAAAAAATACAAGACTTGAGTATTTTACTGAAGAAATTTACACAGATGGCAAATAAATATACAAAAAGATATTGGACGTAATTAGTCACTACAGAAGTGCAAATCAGGCCAAGAATGAGACACTAACCAACACTTACTAGAAAGTTTAAAATTAAAGACTGCCCAAGTCAAAACTGATAGGACTATGGGACCAAGCAAAATTCTTACACACTCCTGGTGGATATACAAATGGCACAACCACTTTGGAAAACAGTTCAACAGCTACCTAAACATTAAATACACACTGACCATATGATTCAGCCATTATATTTCAAGGTACACACTCAAGAAAGTAAAGCCTGTTTAACATAGATAGTCATAATCATACATGAATGTTCATAGCAAGATTGTTTTCAAGAACCAAAAACTGGAAACAAATTCCCATCAACAGTGAATGGCTAAACAAATTATGGGACATCTGAGTAATGTTGCATCTTCAGTAATACAAAAGAATAAACTCTTAGTACATGCAACCATATAGGTAGATCTCAAAATTACTAATGCTTAGTGAGAAAAAAACACAATGTATACCACTTGCTTTCATTTATATGAAATCCTACAACACCCAAATTAAACTGCGGTAACAACCAACAAACTAACATCATCTTAGGAAACAATACAAAGCAGAATTACAAAGGGGCATAAAGAAATGTTTGCCAGTAACAGATCGCCATTATCTTGTGATGGCTCCACAGGTTTGTACACTCTGTGAAAATGTTACGGCGTGTATCTACATGTCCCCTCAAAGCCTCACATTGTAGCAGGTGAGACTTTTCAGAGGCGGTTGGACCTAGTGTGTGTGATGCT
Organism: Dolichotis patagonum; assembly: GCA_004027295.1. Taxonomy (NCBI): domain Eukaryota; kingdom Metazoa; phylum Chordata; class Mammalia; order Rodentia; family Caviidae; genus Dolichotis; species Dolichotis patagonum. The sequence continues at coordinate 53,238 of PVJX010009587.1, read as the reverse complement.
GAGATTAAGGGTATTCCACGATAGGTGTCCTGAAGGGATGGAAGGGAAAGACAGGTTTGCTGCTCTTGCTGTTGCAAGATGCTTATTGCTGTTGCTTCCTGCCTGCCATGCTACGAAGTGTCTCGCCTCTGCAATGCCCCTCTGCCATGCCACCCTGCCTTGGAGCCAGCAACTCTGGACTGAAACCTCTAAAAACTGTGAGCTGAAATAAACCTTTCCTCCTTTAGCTTTGGAAGTCAGGTACTTTTGTCTTAGCAAGGAGAAAAAGTAACTTAAGATACTTAACAAGATGCACACTCTAAACATGTAATGTTTTGCAAGTCAACTATGCCATAATAAATCTATCAAAAATAAAAATGATCTGGCAAAATTTAATGAAACCTACACTGAGACAAATAATTTTGTTGTAGTAATAAATGGTCTCAAGTAAATATCAAAAAAATATCAAGCAAGTATCAAATATCAAGTAAATATCAAGAAAATACTTCAACATTAAAAAGATAATAATAATAAAGCCCAAACTCCCATAGTTTTAAATTGTGCTATAGTTTTACTCAACCCTAAAATGAAAGAGAGATTTAAAACAGTCAAGGAAAAATATCTTCTAATATTTACTTAGTACAGCAGTTAGCAAACTTCCCTGTAAAGAATCACACAGTAAATATTTTAGGGACTGTGGCCATGTGGTCTCTCTCTGTCATAACTCTTGGTTTTCCTGTTGTGGCAGAAAGGCAGCCTAGGGCAATATTTAAAAGACTGTAAGTGGCTGTGCCCCAACAAACTTTTATGTTTAAAAACAGACCATTCCAGAAGACACAACAAAAGCTGCAACGGAAGACACTGCAAACAACATGATCAAGAACAATGGTGGAAGGTTAGCCACCAACAGAAGAAGGCCTTGCCCACTGCTTCCAGAAGTCACAAAAGAGGAAAAGGGCTGTGACGTGCACGTTTAGGGGAGGAAAGATTAAGCTGAAATAATTCCCTCCTAACAGCTGTAGTGAAGCAGGTAAGGCTGGTCCTGCTGACAACTGTAAGGAACAGCTGGAAATTTCAGTAATTCTTTCTGAAGAAATTTTTAAAAAGAAAGTCTAACAATGGTATTAAAAAAAAAACAGCTGACTGCAAGGTCATGAAGTCATAATGGTTTCAACACAGACAGACACAGGAATTTTTCCCTACAAACAATGGTGTTTTCCCAAATGACCTAGGATTAGAATTCCTAAGAGTGGATTAACAGGTAAGAGCAGGAGTTCACATTAGAAACTATTTCTGATAATCAACCAAACTAAGAAGGAAGTGAGCGATGGCAGGAGTAGGAGGACAGAATGGTGTGAGAACAGTAAGATCAAGAGACAAAAAGCACTTAGGAGACTGAAGAACTTCACAATGGGTAATATTAGAAAATGAGAAAGAGAACAAGATATGTTATGTATATGGACAAACTCCCTACAAGGAATATGATTACCATGTACTACAAATATGAACTAAAAAATAAGTCACAAAGAAAGAAAAACTTTAAAATAGAAGCAAATAAATGGTTGTATTAAATAAGACACTGAAGTTTAACATTTCTGATGTGGAAATATTCTGACACTGAAAAGGTATAGGCTTTTAAAATAGGAACAGACAAATTAAACAGAATGGCAGTAAGGGTCACTAAAGTTAAGGAATTAAAAACTTTAAAGATGAGGATATTTATTAAAAGAAATTGGACAAAACAACAGAGTTACTGAGAACTAAGTAAACTGAGATAAAAGCTGTGAAGAGAGTCTGCACTAAGACTAAACACATACAGTATAGACTTTCATTGCCTAGACTGTCAATAGAATAATTCTTCTCACTAGTATTTAAATATATATCTTCCTACCTTCCTACCTTGCAACTACTATAAATTAAAATAGTAAAGTCCTATACTACATCACAAAAAAACTAAGACGCATCTACGTAAATATTAAGAAAATAGCTATAAAATTATGTACTTTGATAGCAAAAAAAAAACCACTAAGTCTTCACATAAGCCTTTTAACAACTTCTGATAATTAACACACATGAAATTTGTACAGAAGAGTAGGGTTTGGCAGCACACGCCTGTAAGCCCACCATTTTGCAGAGTGAGGTAGGAAAAAAACTGGAAGTTAAGAGGTCAGCCTGGGCTACACAATGAGTTTAAAACCATCCTGGACTACACAGCAAAACCCGCCACTAGGGAGGCAGAAGCAAGAGGACAGCTGCAAGTTCAAGGCCAGCATGGGATACATACTAAGCTCAAGGCCGGCCTAAACTACCAAGCAAGACCCTGTCCCAAAACACAAAACAAAAGAAAATAGTGATACCCTGTCTCAAAAAAGAAAAAAGAAATTTGTAAAAAAGAAAACAAACAAATCATTAAGGATTTACAATCCTACTTTGTCTTGTGTTAAGATGTCTAATGAGAGTAAAAAGGGTCTGATCTTTATTAGAGAGATTTCAAACTCAGAATAAAGCTAGCTGCTTATTCTTTCCAGGTTCTAGAAAAATATAAACATTATCCTACTTAAATATAAATAGTAAATCTGGAAACCCTATTGAAAACCAGAAGTCCCAGAGACCAGAACCAAAGACTGCATATTTACAAATACTGGGTAGCCACACACTTCATGCTTTCCCTGAAGTCTAAGTCATACTACAATGGGAAGGCAAAAGCTTGCTAAATATCTATATTAAGATAAAATCGTAATACAGAATAGTGTAGTAAGGTAGTACATTAAAACCACGGACTAATGAAGAATAAACAGCTGCTTGTTTGCTTCTCTTTATTTAAGAAAACCTCAGTGGATTCTTTGCACCATTTTGCTTTGAAATGCTGAGCCTGGACACACTTAATTCTCTCACATGTTCTAGTTCACATGTGCTGCCACTACGGTGCTATAGCCTTTAAAGTTCTAATCTGGAGATGGCTACATTTAGGGATGGGGCCTCCAAGGAAGTAATTAAGGCTAAAACTGTAACACAGGTGGGATCCTGATCCCATAGGATTAGCATCCATATGAGAACACCAAGAGCTCACTCTCTGAGCAAGGACCCAGAGGAGGATGTCTGCAGCCTGGGCAACAGCCTTCATAAATGCCAACCATGCTGGCCCCAGATCATGGACTGCCAGTCTCCACAAGTGTGGGAAAGTAAATTACACCACCATATCTACTGTATTTAGTTTAAAAAAAAAACCTGAGTAAACTAACACAATGATGATTTGGAACTGGGTGACAGAAATGACACTTAAAAGGGAGGACAGAAGTCATCAGGATCACAATTAAATACTGCTGCCCTAGGACCTAATAACTCTGCTGAAGAAGTCAGCCACACAGCAGCTTCACAAAACCATGTGCCACACAGAATACTGGAAAAACCTGTGTCTCCTTAGGTAGCAAGAAATAATGACATATCCTCTATAATTTAAGATTCATTTGAAAACTGTAATACATGCAATAGAGGGGTCTTACACTTTAACTCATTATATGATATAAACTCATTTCATAATGTAAGATCAAGTGATTTTTACATTTATATTTAACATTATTTCCAATATTTCCAAACTAATCCCTTGTATTAAATAAAATTAAAACTCTTAATATATTAACTCTTACCGTAACCCATTCCTTTGGTCAAAAGCAGGAATCATAGAGTTAGGATGTTCTGACATTAATGCAACAAGTAGCTGTAGAACATCCATTAGGTTGTCATCCTGTAATTATTTTAGATATTCAAAAATAAAAATGAGGAAGTAACAATTTATTTGAATATGATTATTTCTGAAACAATAGAAATTTCAACTTTAGAAAAATAAGTAGACACATCTAAAATATATTTGCTTTGAGCAACTGCTTTCTGATATATACAATCATGTGTAAAACTCTAAATATACATTATTAGAAACTTTCTAACTCAAATCAATAAAATGCCTTTTAAACATACATTATTAAATAGAAACTTTCTAACTCAAATCAATAAAATGCCTTTTAACTAAATCAAGATTTCCCACATTCTACCTAAATAGTAAAACTAATTTAAGAGTTAGTCTTTTATTTTGTTTTAGGGGACAGTTTTTTTTTTAAAGGAAGGCTTATACACCAAGTTCTTGGGAAAAGAACGGAAACTTGTTCTTTTTAATCACAGCAAAAATTTAAGAGCCTATATGCTAATAATTGTTATAAATCTATTATGTAACACATTATGAAGTCATTTTCTCAACTTCATTTAGAATATTTGGTTCACTGTGTCAAGAAACAAGTTGGACAACATTTTTGTGAAACGGTAATTGGACACGTCTCACATATTATGTTATCAGTGTAAAAAAGGAATTTTCCTTTTTTAATCCCTTTCCATTTTTACTCCATTTACAGAACATGAGCACAAAAGCTTTTATGAGTTCTGGACTCCAAAAACTTTTGACAAAATCCTTCACAGTCATTGTGGGGCATCCCAGTAGGCAGGTGCATCATTAGGGGTGGTTTAACCAACACTGACCCAAATCAAAGGGAAGCGGCTCTCATAGATTTGATAACTTGGTTGCCATGACTCTATGTTTTCCTTTGGTAATTTTGAATTTCTGCTAGAAAGCAATTTTACATCTAATTTTTAGTAAGTAGATTATCTAGAGCTTTTATAAAAGTGTTATCTGGAGGACCTAAAACATCCCTGAATTGCAGTTAGACTGCCAGAAAACGGGATCACTGTGACTTTTAGTTTATATTTTATAAAGTACCTCCTTTGCACTCTATAGTTAAAAAGGCAAAATCACACATTCTGACAGATTACTGCATTACCAAATGTCAATTACTACATTTGGTCAAGAAAATCTAAAAAAAAAAAATAGAATATAGTATTCAAGAGGAAAACAATCATAATTATTAATGATTTTGAACTATGAATGACTTAATTAAGAAGTGTATGCCATTCTTTTATGCCCCAATTATCAACAATAAGTTTGATCATTACCTCTCAATTATTAATGATTAAACACAACACCATTCCATATTAAATTTTTCAATTCAAAAGAAATTAACTGTAATGTGGTAGTATAAATTATAATTTTAAATGTTGTGACATGATAATCCATCAGCTTCTAAGCTTCACTTATTTAGACCTTAATTTAATGAGATTATTTAACTCAATTATGCCTGACATATTACATTCTCATGATACTAAAATATTAAAGAAAAAAAAGACAGCTATGTCAACCTATTTAATTTTCAACCTCCCTTTAACCACATAATTTTAAATTCCATTATAAATGAGCTGTTTAACTTAATATTTAAATCTGTAAAATCAGTGACAAAACTATTTGATTTTAAAGTCGAATTGTTTCATTTAAAAATCTGTTTTTCCAATTGCCTGGAAATATACTGAAGTATACATTGGTATTATTAATTCAGTGAAATCTACTATTAATATTTTAAGACCTTTTTCATAGTCATTCTCAGAGCCACATAATAGCTTATTTATAGAAACTAGATCTCAGGACATTCAAATAAAGTTTACTAAGATCTAGTTCCTAAATAGGCACATTTATTCTCCATTACAGATAGGTAGGTAGGTAGGTAGGTAAAAAGAATGAACGAAAGAGCAGTTTAACTTTTTTCCTTTAAAAACAGACCATAACGTAGCTTCAAAAAGTACACTCCCAAAGTAAGAAACACAAATCTTACCTCATGCATAGTCAGTAGGTAATTAAGAATGGCCTGCAGCTCATCTTCCTTTACTCCAGAATCCTTCAGAAACATAATGTGAGTATATTGTAAGCTTATACTTGAGAACATTTTTATCGGTACCGGGGATCAAACTCACGACCACGTGCTTGCAAAGCAGACACTTATGCCACTGAGCTAAATCCCCAGCCCCTTGAGAACATTTTTAAAAGGGAAACTATATACACAGGTCAGTCAAGTTGGTCAACTGCTATAAACACAAGAAACAGAGTAGCTGTGTATGAAGGAGGCTAGAAAGTTGGGAGACCAACCTGACCTACAGTGTGGGTTCACCGCCAGCCCAGGCTATATACCAAGGACCTATCTGAAATAGCCCCCCAAAAAACTGATAATATAGAATACAAATTTAAAATCAAAGTTTAGGGAAACACTAAAGCCACGCTGTATAAAAATCATAACAGATGTGGCATCCACACCTTACTTGAAAGCCTACTTAATGAAGCTATAGAGTCCCGAAACAGGCAAAAAATCAGTTATGATAAATAAAAAGTTTATACCCACACCTACTGTCCTCTGAATAGAGAAGGTAGTTTTTCCATTTAAAATGTAACTTGCAGAATTAAAAAAAAAAAAGTTTAACTGCCAAGATAAAATGTCAAGTACCTAAAACTAGAATAGTAATTTTACTGGAGAAAAACACTGCACTTTTAAATGTGAACTCAATATGAAATTTTTCAACTGAGTTTATCAATGTTTTAATCATAAAACAAAGCCATGATCTCAAACACAGCTACCCACTAACAGGTTTGCTTGACATTATCTACATGACAGCTAATAAACCATCGATATAAAAAAATATAAAACAAAGTATCAGAAAATACTGAATAAAATAGTGACAACAAAAATCTTTATATACTGCTGTCCTACAAAACCAAAATGCTTTCTTTAAATATAATATTCATTTCACTTTACCTGTAATAGAATGAAGAAGGAAAAAATCATTCCTAAAGGGTGACAAAGCTATCTGGTACACTCATGCAGGATTCATGCTTATCCAACACACCTACCACCAGGCACACAGAGCCCCTCAACAATAAAAATTGCTGGGCTGGGGACACAGCTCAGTGGGACAGTGCCTGTCTGGCAAGCACGAGATCCTGAGTTCAACTGCCAGTATCAATAAAAAGTTAAAAGTTTAAAAAAACAAAAATAAAAGCTGCTTTAGGAGCTCTGTTGACCACTGTCTCACCAATGCCAAGAACACTATCTAATATTTAAAAGAAACTCAGGACACACATGCTGAATGAAAGGATGAATGCACCTGAGATCTCTTAGAAATTTATACAACATATTACAATTAGCAGTCTCTAATTCAACTGTAAAGCATATCCATATATGTTCAATAGAATACAAAATTTTAAAAGGTGCAAGGAAACAAACGTCAAAGAATTTTCCATTGTGTAACATTACTAACAATGAATAAATTAATATTGTGTTTTATGTGAAATTATCAGCTACAACATACAGCATGCTATAGGATAAGAAATATGAACTCACCTTCATTACTAATTGTTTAATGAACATCAACAAAAATGCTCGTAGAGATAGTATTTCTTTTTTATTTGGTCGTGGTCCATCTTTTAAAAAAAGACAAATATGCATTCACTATTTTAAAGGCCAGAAAGCTAAGTTATAAAATTCTCATTCTCAATAGGTTTTCCATTTATTTTTAAGAAACATAAAGGTCAGCTTTCTAAAGAGTGAGCTCCCATCTTACACTTTCAAAGGCACACAATCACACAGAAAACTGAATACACGCAGAAAAAGTTGTATACAAAGTACAGTAATGAACTTTATACTTTAGAGAAAATTCCAAACACCTACAGAGGAAGTGACAAAATTTATAATATATACTTGTATTTTGTTTTTAAAAATTAGTACTGGAAGTTCTAATTAGGTAACAGCTTTATAAAAAAATATAAACCTTGAATGTTAATATTACATATAAATTCAATATGAAAACTACTTTTTCCACTGTAAGTCATGGTGTACGTTATTTAAAAATTCTCAAAAACCATCCTCTGCCACACAGTATTGCTCGCAAAGAAGGGAAACATTATGCTCACTACCTCTGACATCTCCTACGCATAGAAAAGTCCTTGGTCACACATGGCTCACATTAAGTCAATTTTCATGTCTCAAACATGTAATTCCTGGGTAGAAAGCTTTGAAACCAAATACCCATTGTTCTAAGATCCTAAGTTAGGTACCTGTTGGCCTCATATATTCTACAATTTCCTGCCCCCTCACTAATCACTATTTACAGCTTAGTTCCTAGACCACCAAGGCACAAGACCACCATGACCTTGAAGTGATCAATTAAAATAGAAGGAAAATTGTTTAAAATTTGTTCCACATGATTATTTCTAGACAAAGAACAAGCTGAAGAATCGGAAAAGAATCACAGGGTTTGTCCAGATCTCTCATTTGAAGTAAGGGACTTTACCAAGGTCACCAGTTATAATATGAAAGCTAACCAGCCTGCAGGACAATACATAATACAACGAGAGCGTGGAGAAATCAGCATCAGAGATCTAACTTGGCTCTCCACCTGTCACATCCTTGCTGGCTTCAACAAATCTTAAAACTTCACTGTGTCCTTGCAGCTGTCAAAATCACAGAAACCATATTCTCTAAGAATCAAATGAGTTTATTTTGAAGGTGACAGAAAAAGGACCGTACAATGTGAAAACTTTCTCTGTAAGTCACTAAATAGCTAAAGCCTCTGACTACAACGAAGCTGCATGCTGTTTGGCTCTCGGGCACCTACTTCTTACTCCCAGCAGCAGCCTCACTCTCAGACCATGTGGGAGTGGGGAGAGACCTCCTGCCGCCCACAATCAGTAGAGTAACTACCACAGAGAGGGGCAGACGTGGTAACAGCCAAGATAGAAGAACTCATAAATGAATAGAGACAAATGAGGCCCAGCAACCATATTCCAAACACCTGTACCATGCTGTAGCTAAAACGGCCACTTTTTGTCAGCCGATTAACTCTCTTTTCTGACACAGTCAAAAGCAGATGAATAGATATAATCCTTTCAGTTAGTCCTGATTATGCAAGAAAATAATTACTGGAATTTATATTTTTTTTGGTACCGGACTCAGGACCTTGCACTTGCCAGGAAGGCACCTGTGCTGCTGAGCTATATTCCTGGCCGTGAAATTTTTTAATTTTCTGTCTTTATTAAGGGCAGATAGATAACCGTACTTCTGCAAGAAATCTCCATCTCCCAAAAATACTCTTTTCAATGAATCTTGTGATAATCTCAGCACCAATGACAATAACTTATTAAAAATGTCTTCCTATTTGTATTGACCCACTACCACCCTAGTCATATTGCTTGCATAACACTTTATACAAGGACAGATAGTTCTTCCATAATAGTAGGAAGTTATTAAACTCTGGCAACTATAATTTGGAACAAACTGTTAAAATTATTGATAAGATTAAAATAAAATTTGCAATAAAGAAATTTAGAAAAACTGCACAGAAAATAGACTATTAATTTCCAGACAGAGATGATATACCTAATCCTTTAGGGGTGATCCCACTTCGATCCTGAGGATTCACTGCCCAGTAGTAGTACTTCAGTGTGTGCATGATAAGAAGCACTGTCCCCACTCTCCGAATAGTATTATATATGTTGACTGTCCCGATGAATTCAGTGGACAGGTAAGTATAAAGCATCATCTGAACCTACAAAATCAAAATAAAAAGCTTAATCTAAGAAACCCATCAATGTTTTATCAAGCAACTATAACTTCTTTATAAACTTATACTGTGCATAGTTCTTTTTAAGAGAGGGAGTTTTCTGCTATGTTAGAACACAGGAGCACCCCACCACTGTAGATCTGATACAAAGCTTTACCAAATTACAGTTTGAATACTCACCAACATTGGCCAGGACTTAAAGCAGCACAAGTATTAGGACTGCTAGAGTTTAACTCTTGCTGAAATCACGAACATTCCATTGCATTGTCAGCAGATGCATTTAATAAACTGACCATATATTGTATACTCGCCCTCTGACAAACCAAACTCTTCTCTGGATCATTCACAGTTGAATATTTACGTGACATATTTATTGTGGACATGGAGATCTTCATTTTCAACCATACAAGATATCTCAGTGTTGTCCAGGGAGTTTTCACTTTGTTTTGTTTTCCTAATACTGGAGATTGAACACAGGGTCTTACACTGAGCTACATTCTCAGCCTTTATCTGTTATTCTGAGACAGGGTCTCAGTAAGTTGCCCAGGGAAGCCTCCTGCCTAAACCTCTCAGATGCTGGATTACAGCCTGTACCACCATGCCCAGCTAGGGATTTCTCTAAAAACCAAAAATCAGGTAACTATCTTTCAGATGCTCTACAAATAAAGAATACTTAATGAATTTAAAAATCCATACTAATCCTACATAGTTTAAAGGTGGGGGACAGATTCTGAATCACTTAAAACCAGGGCTTGAAAGATCACTGTACTTTAGAAAACCACGTAGGTGCTAAGACCCACAGATTTCCTGAAAGATAACCATTTTTGATGCAGCTACTATTCTTAAGTGGGCAGGTCCAATCTATTTGTCAGTGAAGTAATATAACACTTCCTATGACATGGTTTAAATTTATAACCACGTTTTTTGTTATTCAGCAAATATACACATCTACCTATAGAAGAGTGCTACGTTATGAAAACCAACAGCAATAGATACCATCTCTCGGTAGCTAAAATACAGCTGGTGATTGAAATAAAAGATTTCTCAGGGCTGGGGATTTAGCTCAGTGGCATAAGCACTTTCCTGGCAGGCACAAGGTCATGAGTTTGATCCCCGGTACCAAAAAAAAAAAAAAAAAAAAGATTTCTCTAAATCTAGAACAAAAGAGTCTTAGAGCTAATCTCATGTTAAACTTCTCATTTCCTTAAAATGGAAAACATTTTTTTAAAAAAATACTGATACCTAAATTACAACCCACATTAATGAAATCAAAATCTGGGGACAGACAGAAGAATTCTGTTTTTGTTTTTAAAATCTCCTCTAGTTGGTTCTACCAGTCACCTCAACAATTGCTCTAGGGAAACCCTTTGGTATCTGCCAATCTATTGAGAATGTCAGTTTCTAAACTGTAAGACACAGAAAGATAAATTGAAACGAAGGCTTAAAGGTAAATAAGGGACTGCTTAATTCTTTTGGGGGGGTACTACTTAATTCTGAAAACACTGAGAAACCATTAGAAGTTCAAGCACTAAGAAGTGCTCTGAAGAAGAGGGGTACCTTAAAAAATTATACAAGTTCAGGCAGAAAAATACCAAATTAGACAAAGAAATAGAAAACTGGAGAAACTCTATTAAAACTAACACTGCAGTAAAATATTGAGTAGAATTTAATAGCAACTTATAGAGATGAAGGAAAGTGCAGTTCAGTCACTCATTATACAAATATAATCAATTGACCCCATAACTTATATAACATCTAACTCTCACTAGACCTAAACTCTGAAGACAAAAATCAAGTCTATCTTGTTCTTCATCGTACTCACACAGGCCACTATGAGCTAGTCACTAAATACTTGAATAAACAAAGGCCCATTACAGATAAGAAAATCTTATTTCCCACTAGGTCATTAAAATAATTGTCTCTGACCAGATCTAAGATAAATAAAAATTAGAAATCACTGTTTGTTTCCTTTTCCAAAAGGAAAGGTTGATTCTTACATCCCTGCCTTCAACTTTAACCAGAGGTAGATTTACTACAAAGCCAATGAGTGTTACAACCCTCATATATGTATGTTCCTTCCAAGACTGAACCTAGCGTTGCGTACATTATACTTTTTTTTTAAACAAAACATACACTCTTTTTCTTAAGAGCTCCCTCTCTCTCTGGAAAATTACATGACTTTCAAGTCCCACAAATTTTGAGTCGGCCTTTTGTTCTAACTACCTTTATAATAAAGTAAAAGTAAAACCGCTCACAGATATACAAAGCAGACGGCTGAAACAGAAGGAAAATTTAATGTTATCAACTACAAATTCTAAAATTTTTCTTAATTAAGAAAAGTTATTAAAAAGCAGAAGGTAAGAAACGAAGTTAAAAAAAAAAAGAAAGTGTAATATTGAACCTAAAGAAATCATGATGAAATTTTTAAAATATTTTCCTACAACTAAGTATCTAATAAGAAGTTTCCTAACCACTTCAAAAGAGACAGGATGCCTTACAACCATGCTGATTAGTAAGACAAAAAAATATCTAGTAAAAAGTTTTGAAAGTAACTTGAAACAATCCTGAAAAGAAATAAGACTGAGGGTCAAGAAAGAGAAAGAGGTCAAATTTAACCTGGAGATAAAAAGTTACAACCTCCAGCTGCCTCCTCTGATTATTTCCAAATGGCAAACAGAGTCAGCAGCTGTTTTTCTCTTTAACATTTGAAAACACCAGCTGAAAATACAATATTATAACTCTAGAAAAGTAAGAAAGTCTGGAGTCATTTTCTTCGGCCAATCATAATGAGTACATGCCACTCCAACTTAAACGATGACAGACACAGCAAGTGTATGAAAAGGGGTGGGGGAGGAGAAAACAACCAGTCTGAAATAACACAGCTTCTAACAAAATTGTAAATAAAATGGATTATATGACTTAATAAAAACTGCTCTATTTCAAGTTCTGCTTAATACAGCCAACAAAATTTTAATACAATTTACTATAACATCAAGATTTATTAAGCATTTTATTCATATACTTTACAACAAATTCATTTATACTTACATAGAAGTAACCATTCTTATAGTAGTTAAAAAAAACTGATACAAACAGAACATGTCTTTAAATGATTAAATTAGACCAGTATAGCGTTCCTGCAGGGAAAGGTTACATTTCAGCTGTACCAGGAAGAGTGAAGCCCAAGAGCTCATCATGCTGGCAGATGAATAAGGAAATGGGGAGGGAGAGGTTTAAGAGTGGAGCTCTACCCACACATTTGCAGTAAACAGAGCACAGCTGCTAGCAAGCATTTACCCTGGAACTGTCAGACTCTGAATTATATTTAATAAACAAAATCTTTCTCAAATAAAACAGACTCGACATCAGAAACAAAGGCCATAGCTCTATTTTTTAAAGACATTGATTTACAATGTTTTATAAAAAACACTATACACTAACTTGCAAATTTTCCTGAAAAGCGAAGCATGGTTTTTCAAGATAACCAATCTGCTGAAACCTCATAATTATATGTAGAAGTATTAGAGTAAATACTCATAATCATCAATTCTCAAGCTCAAAATATCAGTAAAGATAGTAAAACAGACTGTATGATACCTTGGCTGGGGTGTGAATCCATATGGCAGGGTTAAGAAGAATGTGATCACACAACTGCTTGAGCAGGGGCATCCCATCATGCAGATTGCTAAGATATTTTGAAAATGCAAGGCAAAGTTCAAGTACTCCTCTGCTGACATGGGATTTGGAAGACTGCAAAGGAAAGTAGTTTTAAGGTCACTACTAATTCAAAGGCAAGGTAAATAAATTATTGGCTGTCAACACCAGAAAAAAGGAGGCCCATAGTCTACCTCCAAGTTAAAGATGGCAGGAGGCTCTGCCATACTCCTGAACAGAGGAAAGGAAGCAAAGTAAAAGAGCAAAACATTATCTTAAATAATTTTCTGGGGCTGGGAATTTAGCTCAGCAGCATAAGAGCCCGCCTGGCAAACACAAGGTCATGAGTTCGATCCCCAGTACCACCAAAAAAAAAAATTTTCTGTGACCAAGGAGACATAGTTACAGGCAAAATCTCCTAACCACTTAGAAGAACAAGTAAAATTTACAGATTAATATCCTAAAATTCTTCTTACTTTACCTTTTCAAGACTGTATCCTATGACTAAGAAGCCCTTACAGGCAAGCATCTGTTCCTGCATAGCAATTGAGTTCTTCAACAGCTCCATGACAAAAGCCAGCAGGGTTGAACTAGAATAAGAAAGAAAACAATGAAAATATTCAATTGTAAGTATGAAGCTTCACATTTAGCTTAAAAGGAAATTCGCCATTTTAGAACTGGAGATGAAAGTCATTGGTAGAGATGCCCAGCACCACCAACAAAAACTAAACACAAAGAAATCTCCACTTCAAAGAAAATGAAGTTCCACTAAAACTACTCCCACATTCTTTCACAATGAATTTTTGGTTTAAAAAAAAAAAATTTCTCACCATGTAGTTCAGGCTGGCCTTAAACTCACTGTGTAGCCCAGGCTGGCCTCAAATTCATATACTCAAGGCAATCTTCCTGCCTCAGCCTTCTAAGTGCTGGCATTACAGGCATGCACCACCACACCCAGTTAGAACCAAATTTTTAACATAGGATTAGGATTTACTCAAATATTTATTAAAATGAATGTGTTAGAAACCATATGACAAATGTGCCCTATACTGAGAAAAATGAACAAGGTTCTAAAACAAGAAGAAAACACATACTAAGGACTTAAAAGAGTGTGTATCATTTAGATAAGCAATTATATTCGATTTGGAAAAGTTAGGGGACAAAAGGAAGGAAAGGTAGAGCAGACTGTTTAAATTATCAAAACACAACAGGCCTCCAGACTGGAGTAAGATGAACTGAGCAGATGAACTGAGGAGGTAAGATGAACTGAGCAGAAAGCATATGAAGGAAACATAAGAAATTAAACTTGGAGACCAAATGGAGGTCCCTGAATGAAAATTTAAGAAATTTTTGTTCACTATGTCAACAGGAAAAATCATGATTCTCCAGACAGTCTTGAAGACTATAAAAGAGAATAAGGGCTACAATCACGCTCCACTATAATCAATATTCAGAGAGAGCATGAAGGGAAAGGAGTAAAATGGCCCGAGCTCTGACAAGTTCCCACGGGAAGGAAAGCAAGGCTGGAAGCAGACCTCCTTTTTTACACTCAACCCTACAACACAGGAAACAATATTTGCCAAATATACAATGGATTTTTAAGTATCAGACAAAATTACCCAAAACAGCACCTTAAAATCTGAATTTCAGTTATCCACATGAATGAATAATTTGGAAAAAAACAAATTCTTGTAGGACCCTGACAAGAATCTAGTGTGGTTTTGGGGGTTTTGTTTGTTTGGTTCTGGTTGATTTGGGTTTTCCGAGACAGGGACTATGTACATCAGGCTGGCCTTGAACCCACTATGTAGCAGTGATCCTCCTGCTTCAGCCTCCTGGATACTGGAGTGACAGGTGTGTGCCACGATGCCCAGCAAGAACTTAAAATACTTTAAAAATTAAAAATACCAGGTTCACATTTCTTACATACCTACTGGTAAGGAAAAATAAAATGTGGACTAGTATAGCTGTTGATAAAAGGATATGAAATTACAGTTGGATAGAAGGAGTAGGATCAAGAGTCTACTGCACAGGATGATGAACACGGCTAATGATGACATCACTGAAAAAGACTGAGTGGATGCTACATGTTCTCACCACAAAAACACCTTTGTGAGGACACGTATGTAACTGCCTAGATTTACCCATTCCACAAGGAATATGTACTTGAAAAAATCATGTTTTATCTGTCAATTTTAAAATTATGCAAACAAATTTATTTTTTATTAGAACATCAGAAAAATGTGTAATTTTTATAACTCCATTATTAACATTAATTTTATTCTAACATTTACTATATTTCACAGCTTCCACACTTCCTAGTGATAAACCAAAATTATACCAATACTAATATAACTTATAACACTAATATAATTAATTTAGCAACATCATTTATAGTTCTTTAAAATATTTTGATTCTACACGCATAAAAGGCAAAGAAAGTATTGTGTTGCTCATCAATGATGAGAATACTCTCACATTAAACTAAAAACAAAAGGAACTCACCAGACAGTCAAGTCAACCTCAGCAGATAAATGTTGCCTATAATCCAGCTGTGCAAAAAGGGGAAACAGCACTTGTACTCCACCAATTGAATGCAAGGCACTTTGAATGGAATGTGTTAAAACTGCCTTTACATCCTTGGAAAATAGAAAACAAAGGAAAGATGTCAATGATTTCCTTTCTAAAACAATTAAAACAAAGTACAATGATAAATGTAGGAAGACTAAATTGCAACTTTCCATTTATTAAAAGAAGTCATTAAATACACCTCAATCATCCATCCAAAGTTCGATGTATCCCCAAGACCCCAGTCAATACCTGAAGCATAAGTGCATGAGGTGAATGAACAAAAATGGAAGGACTGTCCTTAGGAGACGACTCGAGGCACAGCTGGGCATCCGTGGCCCGCGGATTGTAGGTGAAGGCGATGGCACTAGAGAGTTTGCCATCATACAGCAGAAGTTTGTGGTGCTCAGCAAGGAAAAGGTCGCTTTCTGCTTTAAACTTAAATGTGCCCTGTGAATCAATAAAGAAAACACTGATAGGCCACACATGAAAATCTAAACACAAATCACTACACATACAAAAATTATAACTGGATAATTTTAAAATTGATATTTAGGAAGACATATCACTGATAATTTTCACTTCAGTATAAAACAAGAGGATTCTTCCCTATAATATTAGCGTTTCCCACAATGAATTTCTCTCGTGGTCCTTCTTTTGCTGAATCCTGTATGTTTTGAAATGTTATATTTTTTTTTCATGTATCTCCCTTTTGTTCTGACTCATTTGATAAAGACTCTGACTCAGTTGATAAAGAATATGTTGTTTAATTTCAATGTATTTGTAGAGTTTTCAGATTTCAACGTTATTTATAGACTATTGGTTTCTAGTCTTACCCCATTATGGTCAAAAAGACACTTACTATGATTTTAGTCTGCTTAACTATATTAACGTGTTCTATGGTACCCTACACAGTCTGTCCGGGAGGATGTTCCATGAGAAGAACATGTAATCTACGGCTGCTGCACCAAGTATCCTGTACATGCATGTTAAGTCCAACTGCTTTATACTGTGCCTCAAGTCTTCTGTTTCCTTATTTTTCTTCTTGTATTCTTATAAGCATTTTCTTCTTGTATTCATACAAGCATCATTCATAAATACCAAAAGTTAAAAATAACCCAATACCCATTAGTTGACATGTGGATAAACTGTATGTGACCCAGCCATACAATGGAATATTATAAAATAATAAAAGTGAATCAAATTCAGACACATGCTAAAATAAAGATGAACTTTAAACAGAAACAGTAAGTGAATAAAGGCAAGCTAGTAGCATGGCCTGTAATCCCCACACTCTAAAAGCCTGAGGAGGGAGAACTACAAGTCTAAACCCAACCTGGGCAACTT
The DNA here is from genome assembly GCA_004027295.1 of Dolichotis patagonum. Classification (NCBI taxonomy): domain Eukaryota; kingdom Metazoa; phylum Chordata; class Mammalia; order Rodentia; family Caviidae; genus Dolichotis; species Dolichotis patagonum. Next base: position 36,207 of record PVJX010009587.1, on the reverse strand, counting down.
AGTGGCTTACTAAGTCCCTGAGACTAAAACTAAAAAACAAAACATAGGCTGGGGACATAGCTCAGTATGAAGGTCCTGGATTCAATATTATATATGATTCCATGAATGTGAATTACACAGAAAAGAGAAAGCTACACACACAGAAAGTGGTTTATAGTTGCAGGGACTGGGAAGAAGGTGAGATGGAAAGTAAGGATTAATATACGGTTTCCTTTTGGAATGAACAAAATGCAGTTTTCCCACTCTTAGCCTCCATTGTTCCTTAGAATTCATTCTTCAGCACGAA
>PVJX010009587.1:0-35821 GCA_004027295.1 Dolichotis patagonum | reverse complement strand
AAAATCTGAAAGTGCACTAACAGAAAAAAGACACAGAAGAAAAAGCATAACACAGACCGTGTGACTTCTTGTCAGAAACTTCAGGCAAATCAGCAAAAGCAAAATGTCTTTAAGAGGAAAACTGTCTTTGATCTCCACCATCACCAAAAAAAGGAAAAAAAACTGTCAGCATAAAATACTATAACCAGTGAAACTAGTTTTCATAAATAAAAGCAAAAAAAATCTTTCTCCAACATTAAAGCTGAAAAATTCATTAAAAGTACACTTCCATTGGGAAATATTTAAGCTATTAAAAATTATATGAAATGGTGCTATTATTTAGATATGGTCTGAGTGTCCCCTAACCTACAAAGCAAGACAGGAGAGGAAACTGCAGGATCACGTTGAAAGCTTTTATTTGTGGAAAGTGGTATATCATTTGCTGCTAAACTATAGTGAGTTAAAGATACAGAATAATGGCTGAGTGCATTAACACATGCCTATAATCCCAGCACTTTACAAGGCTAAAGCAAGAGGATCACAAGTTTGAAACCAGCCTGGGACTTAGTAAGATCATGTCACAAAATAAAAAAGTTTTAAAAGGCTGGGGATTTGATGCATGCTTGAGCAGCACATCTAATAAAAAGATTGGAGATTTGTCCAGCCACAAACATCCTATGTTCAATTTGCAATACTAGAATAAACAAATGAAAGGAAGGAAGGACGGGTGGGCAGACAGATGGACAGACGGACGGAAGGACAAGCCAATAGCAGCAAAAAAACACAACAGTCAATTCACTGAAATCAAATCAAGAAAAAGAAAGTATCAAAACACAGAAGAGACAAATGACAAACAAATACCAAGACAGTGGATTTAAATCACACAGTATCTATAATTACCCTGAGTGTGAAATAAACACTCCCATTAAAAAGGAAGTTATCTGACCCAATAAAAAAAGACTTGTTTTATAAAATTCAACATCCTTTTATTAAAAATTCTCAAGTAACCAAAAATAGAAATTTTTCAACTTTTCAAGAGCTATTTGGGAAATATTTCTGAACTCTACCACTGCCCCTAAAATCAGCTACAAGGCAAAAATATCCTCTTTACCATTTATACTTAACTGTTTATATGGGACATCCTACCCAGTGCAACAAAGCAAGAAAAAGAAAAGGCAATAAGATTGAAAAGGAGACGAGTGCTAACTTTGTCAGCACATATACATAAATAGGAGAAGAAAATCCAAAAACATTGACAAAAACTAAGGTAGCAAAACTAATAAGCAAGTATAGCAAGGTCTTAGGTTAAGGACCAACTAACATCCAACTGTATTCCTATACCAGAAGCAAATTTCAGAATTGAATTTTTTAAAAAATATAACTTACAGCATTATCCACAAAATACTAAATACTCCAGAGTATGTCTTGGTCACATGTAAAATATACAATCTGTATGTAATATACAGTCATATTTTTATTGTAACATTTGAAAAAGGAGGACAAACAGCCCATGGGCCACAGGTTATCATCTTAAGATAGTTTATAACATGCAAAAGCTGGTTTCTGTAAGACTCATGGTAAGCACAAAGCAAAAACCTACAGCAGATGCATGAAAACTAGTAAGTAGTAAATCAAAACAAATCACTAGAGAAAATCACTTAACCACAAATGCTGGGTGGGAGGGACACCTACAAAAATACTGGGAAATAACTAATAAAATGGCAATAATAAGACTAAGTATTGATTTCAGTATCATAAATATAAATGAATTCAATTCTCCAATGAAAAGACAAAGAATGACAGAATGGATAGAAACCAATACCCAACTATATGCTGCTCACAAGAAACTCATTTCACCTAGAAAGATACACATGTCAGAATAGAAAGGTGACAGGAAAGGAAGAGATAGTCCATGCAAATAAGAATTCAGTACTCATACTTCAAGATACTGGAATGGATAAGGGCCCAAAAGCACAAGCAGAAGGAGCTAAAATAGACAAATGGAATTACATCAAAATCAGAAGCCTTTGCACTGCAAAAGACACAATACACTGAAGAGAAAATCTGAAAAACAGGAGAAAGTATTTGTAAACTATATTGGGCAACAGTTGATACCCAGAATATATAATAATCAGGGAGGGAGAAGGGGGTAAGTAAAAATAATTAAGATGTGTTGTATACATGCACCAACTACCCATGATGTACATAATCATTTGGTATTACATGTACTAATAAAAAATATAATTTAAAATAATAGTATATATAAGAAATATGAAATACTCAATAGTAAGAAATAATACAGTTAAAATCAGACATAGTGGTGCATGCCTGTGATCCCAGAACTCAGGAGGCGGAGGCAGGAGGACCACAGCAAGTTTGAGGCCAGCCTGGGCTACAAACTGAGTTCACGGCCAGCCTGAACTACACGGTGAAACTGTCTCAAAAAGGCCCAAAACAAAACCAAAAAAGTCCCATTAAAAATAGACAATAGATATAAACAGACATTTCTGAAAAAATATACAAATGGACAAAAGATTTATGAAAAAATGTTCAGCATCAGTAATCACCAGAGAAATGCAAATGAAAATCAGTGAGATATCACCACATTCCAGTAAAAATATCTATTACTAACAAATTATTACACTCATTGTGAGTTAGTACGTGGACATAACACATCTTATTATGTCCCCTTCGTCTATCATCCTTCCTTCTCCCTATCTCTTGATTCCGTTCTCATTTGTATAAGATCTATCTCTTCATTTCTAAGCATCTTTTGTTTTGCTCTTTACTTCTCCTTTGGGTGTTTCATAAAAGAGAAACCAAATATTTAAAACAATAAAAATAAAAAAGAGCAAAGAAAACAAGTACTGACAAAGATTTTTAGAAGAAAATGGACCCTTGTAAACTGCTGATGGGCAAGGAAATTAGGATAGTACTTTTGTAAAACACTACAGTTCATCCAAAACTTAAAAATAAAACTAACATAAGATCAGGCAGTCTCAAGCTTAAAGAAAATGAAACTGGCATTTCAAAGAGATTCTGTATGTTCATGCTTATTGTACTATTTTATTCGCCATACTCATTAAATAGTAAAGTGTTTATTAGTGGATGTGTGGATAAAGAAAATTTGAGGCACAGTCTGGGGGCTCCGCAGTGTTCGTGGGATGGGGCAGCAGGCTGCCACTGGCGGCCAGAATCCTCACAGCCTAGTCTCTCCAGCAGTGCACACATTGGGGAGGTAATAGATCAAGAAGTGGCAGGTATTCAGGACACTCTCGACAGAGGTGATACAGATAAATCACCAGCACCAGAAGGCTTTTACCCAGGTGTACTGAGGAAACAGTGTGTCAGTGACAGCAATTTGGGCCTTTGGTAGGACACTGGGAACACTGTGGTACTTGCGCTCCCCAGGGCTGCTGGGGACTGCTAGGCCCGCCCATTGCCCTCAGAGAACATTGCGGGACAGCGCTGGGGCTGCTGGGGACTGCTGGGCCCACCCTTCGCCTCCAAGGAACATCTGGGAGACAGGTTGCGGAGGGCCTGAGCTGCCTGAGACATCTGCTGGACTCACCCTTCCACCGGGAATACTGGACTACAGTGGACTACCATGCTGGCTCAATGAGAGGCTCAGGAACTGCTCACTCAAACAGAAGACCTCATCAAGCTTCAGTCAGTGTGGTGAGTTTGCCCCATAAAATAGAGGTCTGCAGTGGGTAAATAGGGGCAGAAGTGAAACTCCCTCCAAGTGTAAGACCTTGACTAACCTGGCAAGAGAGTGGGTATCCCCCTTCCCCCACACAGAAAACATCAGACAGGTTGAGGAGTGCCCCAATATCGCCCAGCCCCAATTTAGAGGAAATTAAAAGAACTTATGAGACCCCCAGTGACACAGTAGGGCCTCAGCTGACACAAACACTATAGCCAGGGAGACCTGTGACCTGCCACAACCTGAAGCTGTAACAACAGCAGGAACTAAGAGTTGCCCTACATCAATGCTTCCGGGCTAGTTAGCCCAGAAAGAATGTAGGACTCACCCAACAGACACATTAGGAGGAATTCAGGAGACTGGATCTCCTCTTCATTGTGGTACCCAGCAATTTGACAAACAGCAACCACACAGTAGAACCCTGAAACACACACTACAGAACATTGTGACTGTTGGAATAGAAAGACCAGAAATTTACCCAAAAGGTGAAAATGACTAAACAAGAAGGCAAAATGCAATCCCAAACATCTAGTCCATCAGGGGCAAGTGCAGGCGACAATAAAATAGAGGACCCTAAAATTCATACACCAGCAATCTCTGAAAAGATAGCAAATGAAGTAAAGAAACAAATCCATGAGGCTATGGAGGAACTCAAATTAGAAATAATGTCTTGTGTAAAGACAAAAATAACAACCTTAGTAAATGAGGTGCTCAACATAGCTAGAGAAGAAATAGATAAGAAACTACAGGAGCATGGGAAATTGATTGAAACTTTGAATGGACAATGCATAAAACAAGCAGAATCTACGAAACAAAGTGAAAGAGATATGCAAGAAGCAAAAAATTATATTGAAAGCCTGCAAAGTGGTTTAAATGAAGCTGAGGATAGAATCTCAGACCTTGAGGACAGGATTGCAGATAGCGATCTTGAAAGGGTAGAACTTATACAAACAACAAAGTAGCATGAAATGACAATCCAACAGCTACAAGATGATGCCAGGAGAAACAATGTTAGAGTAATAGGCATTAGTGAGGAGGCAGGAGACAATGCAAAGGGTATAGCTAAGCTGTTCACAGAAATAATGGCAGAAAATTTCCCAAACATGGGGGGGAAATTGGATATACAAATAAGTGAGGCATATAGAATGCCACACAGTCATAACCAACATAAACCTACACCGAGACATATAATAATTAAGATCTCAGACATATAGCATAAAAACAGCATACTAAAAGCTATTAGAGAAAAGACACAACTCGCCTATCAAGGAAAGCCTATTAGAATCATGGCAGACTTCTCAGCACAAACCTTCAAGTTAAGACTAGCTTGGAGTGAAGTATTTCAAGCCCTAAAAGAAAACAACTTTCAACCCAGACTGACGTACTCAGCAAAACTGTCTTTCAAATTTAATGGAGAAACAAGATACTTCCATGATAAAGAACAACTAAAAAAATTCATATCCGCCAAACCAACCTTAGAAAGAATGCTGAAGGACATCCTAGGTGAAGACAAAAATGACCACAATCTCCAGAGCAACAACAGAAAGAAATCACCAAGCTGGACAAGAAAGTAAACAAGAGAGAAAAGCAGGAAACTAACAACAGTAACACAACACAGCAAAGTCAAGCCAGTACGTATCAGTGATTCCATAAATGTAAATGGGCTCAATTCACATATCAAAAGAAACACATTGACAGAATGAATCAAGAAACAGGATCCCACAATATGTTGTATACAAGAAACACATCTGACTCAAAAAGAAACTCACAGATTAAAAGTCAAAGAATGGAAAACAGTATTCCATGCAACAGGAAACCAGAAAAAAGCAGGGGTAACTATTCTATTTGCAGACAATGTGAACTTCAAACCTAAAATGATTAAAAAGACAAAGAAGGTCATTACATACTTATAAGCAGAAAAATTCAAGAGGAAGAACTATCAATTATAAATATATATGCACCAAACACAGGCGCACCCAACTATATAACACAGATACTAAAGGACATGAAAAACCAAATACACAGAACACAATTATTACAGGTGACCTTAACAGCCCACTGTCACAAAGAGATAGATCAACTAGGCAAAAAATCAGCAAAGAAATAATAGAACTGAATCATACCTGCGAGCAATTGGACTCAGTAGATGTTTACAGAGTGTTCCACCCAACCACATCAGAATGCACATTCTTCTGAGTTGCCCACAGGACATTCTCCAAAATAGACCATATATTATCCCATAAAACACTCTTAAGTAAATGCAAAGGTATTGAAATTATCCCATGCATACTATCTGACCATAGCGCACTGAAATTGGAAATTAATGGCAAAAGAAATTGCAAAACAGGCATAAATACATGGAAGTTAAACAGCAACCTTTGGAACAACCAGTGGGCTACAGATGAAATTAAAGAAGAAATAAAGCAATACCTACAATTCAATAAAAATGAGGAAACAACCTATTGTAATCTATAGGATGCAATGAAAGCAGTCTTAAGAGGTAAATATATAGCAATAAATTGTCATATCAAGAAAACAGAACAGGCACAAATAAACAAGCTAATGCTTCATCTCAAGCTTCAGGAAAAAGAAGAACAAGTTAAAGCTAAAGCTCATAGAAGAGAGGAAATAGTAAAGATCAGAGCAGAAATCAATGCAATTGAAACCAAAAAAAAATACAAAGAATTAATGAATCAAAAAGCTGGTTTTTTGAGAAAATAAAATTGACAAACCTCTAGCTAACCTTATAAAGAAAAAAGAAAGAAAAAGCCCAAATTCACACAATAAGGACCAAAAAGGGGGAAATTACTACAGATCCCAAGGAAATTCAAAAGAGCATGAGTACCTACTTTGAAAATCTCTACTCACATAGACAGGAAAACACAGAGGAAATGGACAGATTTCTAGAAACATATCAACTACCGAAGCTCAACCAAGAAGATATAACAATTTGAATAACCCAGTATCAGCTATTGAAATTGAAAACGTAATAAAAAACTTACCAACAAAGAAAAGCCCAGGTCCTCATGGATTCACAGCTTTCTGTAAGAATTTCTATAAGAAATTTAGAGAAGACTTGATGCCAATACTCCTTAAACTCTTCAATAAAATTGAAAAGAAAGCAATCCTCTCTAAGTCATTCCTGGAGGGAAGTATTACTCTGATAGCAAAACCAGAGACAGACCGAACCAAAAAGGAGAACTATAGGCCAATCTAACTAATGAACATAGACGCAAAGATTCTCAATAAAATACTAGCAAATAGAATGCAACAAATCATCAAGAAGATTATACATCATGACCAAGTGGGGTTCATTCCAGGAATGCAGGGATGGTTTAACATATGCAAATCAATAAATGTAATACACCACATCAACAGAGCCAAAAACAAAAACCACATGGTCATCTCAATAGATGCAGAAAAAGCTTTCGATAAGGTCCAACACATGTTCATTATGAAAACCCTTCAGAAACTCAGAATACACCTCAACCTTATGAAGGCCATCTATGACAAACCAACAGCCAATATTATACTAAATGGACAAAAACTGAAAGCTTTCATTTTAAAATCAGGAACAAGATAAGGATGTCCACTATCACCACTCCTATTCAATATAGTTCTGGAAATACTAGCCAGAGCAATCAGACGAGAGAAAGAAATAAAAGGAATAAAGATAGGAAAAGAAGAAGTTAAATTATCACTATTTGCAAATGACATGATACTCTATATAGAAGACCCAAAAAACTCCATTAAAAGAGGTAATAAACAAATTCATCAGTGTAGCTGGCTACAAAGTCAACGCTCAAAAATCAATAGCATTCCTGTACACAAACAAGAAACTCACCAAGAGAGAAATTATAGAAATATCATCCTTCACAATAACATCTAAAAAAATGAAATACTTAGGAATCAACTTAACTAAAAATGTAAAAGACCTATATACTGAAAATTATACTACGCTAAAAAAGGAGATTGAAGAGAATATTACAAAATGGAAAGATGTTCCATGCTCTTGGCTAGGAAGAACCAACACTGTGAAAATGGCCATACTCCCCAAATTATTATAAAGATTTAATGCAATCCCAATCAAAATACCATTGACATACCTCACAGATCTAGAGAAAACACTTCTAAAATTCATTTGGAACCAGAAGAAATCTAGAATAGCAAAGGCAATTTGGGGCAATAAAGGCAAGGCAGGAGGCATCTCAATTCCTGACTTGAAACTGTCTACCAAGCCACAGTGATAAAATCAGCATGTTACTGGCAAAGAAACAGACCTGAGGATCAATGGAACAGATCAGACTGCAAGTATAGGTACAAAGGCACTCAGCCACCTGATATTAGACAAAGGGACTAAACATATTCACTAGAGGAAGGATAGCCTCTTTAACAAATGGTGTTGGAAAAATTGGCTCTCCACATGCAGAAGACTGAAACTAGATCCATGCCTATCACCATGCACAAAACTAAAGTCTAAGTGGATCAAACATCTAAACATTAAAACAGAAACACTAAATCTACTAGAAGATAAGGTAGGTAGAAATCTTGGAGACATAGGGGTAGGCACAGAATTCATGAACAAAACACAAACTGCATGGGAAACACTTCAGAGAATCAACAACTGGGATCTCTTATTGAAAAGTTTCTGCACTTCAAAAGAAATCACCATCAGGGTGAAAAGAAAACCCACGGAAGGGGAAAGCATTCTAGCCAGCAAACCCTCAAAGGACTTACATCAAGAACATATAAAGAATTGAAAAACATCAAGCCCCCCAAATTCAAAGGCCCTCTCCAAAAATGGGCATCTGAGATGAACGACCACACAGTTCTCAGATGAAGATATTCAAATGGCAAATAAATACATAAAGAAATGTTCACCATCACTGGTCACTCGAGAAATGCAAATTAAAACACTGAGATATCATCTCACACCAGAAAGAATAGCTGTCATCAAGAAATCAACTGATAACAAATGTTGGCGAGGCTGTGGGGAAAAAGGAACACTGCTCCACTGTTGGTGGGAGTGCAGACTGGTGCAACCACTATGGAAATCAATATGGAGAATTCTCAGAAGACTAGGAGCAGAAGCTCCATTCAACCCAGCTATTCCCCTCCTGGGTATTTTCCCAGAAAAACTGAAAAGTTCCTATCACAGTGATATATGTACACCCGTATTTATAGCAGCACAATTTGTAATAGCTAAATCTTGGAAACAACCAAGATGCCCATCAACTGCAGAGTGGAGGATTATTTTTACACATTGGAATATTACTCAGCTATAACAAAGGATGATCTTGAGGCCTTCATAGGGAAATGGAGACAACTTGAGACTGTCCTCATTAGTGAAATAAATACGAATCATATTTATAAATATCACATTGTGTCTCTAGTGTAAAAAGTAGTAAGAACTGTAGGAGTAATAAAACCCAAAATGCATAATTTCTACTGTAAAAAAGAGAGGAAATGAAAGTGCTCTAAAGGATATAACCACATTAAGTGTGGATGATAGATGACCATATTACTGTCTTTGTTAGATTTTTGAGCAGAACTGTTAACAGTCTCACTGTTTGAATGTCTACTTTGTGTGCTTTAATTTTGTAACTTGAACAACTATTTCCAAGGATGACAGTATGTAACTTATCAAGTGGCAATTTCTTAGTGTTTTTGTTTTTGGTGTTGCCACTCTTTTATTTATTTATTTATTTATTTATTTTTGCCTTTGGAATTCTGTATGTTGCTACCCTTTTTCTCTTTTGTTTGGTTGGGTTTTTTTCTATTTAAATAAAAATTTTTAAAAAAGAAAATTTGAGATAAAGGAATTTATTCCCTAAAAAGGATGAAAATCTGTCATTTCCAACAACAGTAGAGGAAGTAGAGAACATACATTAAGTGCATATTGCATGACATCACTCAAATATAGAACAAAAAAATGTTATCTCTTTGAAGGTGAGAGTAGAAAACTGGTTACTAGAAGACAGAGAGAGTGGTGAGGAGGGAGACTGAAAATATTAATCAATGGACAGTAATTTACAGTTAAGTATATCCTGAAGAAAGAAATTCTAGAATTCTGAAATGCTACTGTACAGCAAGGCGACAATAGACATAATAAACTACATACTTGAAGAAAAGATGATAAATGTTCAAAAAGAGATCAGCTTATCCTGAGACCATTAGTATGTGCCAAAACATCATATGGTACCTCACAAGTACCTACACTTCTAAGTGTCTATTTTTTAAAATATGTAACACATCATCAAAAGAAATGCAGTATGAAGTAAAACTGCAACTGGAGCTACTAGCTTACACAGTACCCACACAAGCCTAATATACTGCATGTCTCCCAAAAAGTCAAACTACCTTTAGACCCTTATGACTTCCCTGTGGTACCCCGAGTTATCCTACAGTTTGGTAACTGAGGATCAATCTCTGCAAGCATAACTCACTTTCAAATCAAGCCCAAGTAACACTGTATAAGAAGTAGACAGTAAGTAAAGTACCTTGTATCCCAGACCCAGCTGGTAAATAGCAAAAATTTGAGCTGCATTAAGAGCATCACTGAAAAGGTAAACTGCTGTCATCTGGCCACAGAAAACTCTATTAGCATCTGCTGTTTCTGATGAACCCAAGAAGCATTTGTCAAAGGTCTGTGGGGGAAAAAAAGATTAGAGAAAAAACAGGTATCTACTCCACAAATCAAACAAAAAAAAACTATACTGGTATAAATGTTTTCTGCATTCAGTAACTAAACTGAAACCAAAAATCCATTTAGCATTTCACTACATTCCCATGTGAAGTAGAAATCAGGAAAGACATTATGGAAAAGCCCAAGTTTTACAAAGTACAATAATTACAATTTGATGACAAATGGAAGCAAAACAGGAGTCAGACAAATCATTATGGCTCAGAAGGTTCATAGCTGAATAACCACAAAGCAGAAGAGTAGGCTTTGGTGCAAAGAGAAAACAATGAGTTAGGCACTTACTTAACAGCCCACCTCTTTGTACTCATATGAAAAATAAGTAAAAATTGTTAAATTATAATTAAACCTAAAAATAAAGTGAACCTTTATTGAATCCAGTATTCAACTTCTGAATTTGTTAAGAGAGAAAGAGATCACTACCATTTTCAGAGTATTCACTGTTTACAAAACTTTCTATGATTTTTATTATTTACATTATCCCACTTAATCACCACAACAATCTTCCAAGGCACATGCTATTTTAGGCCCATATTTTAAAACCTCAGGTTGAATCAATTAAATAAGACCTTACAGTCAATGACAGAGCTAAGATAAAAATCTGTCTAACACTCTGAATGCTTACACATTATATGTGTATAGCAAAGGATATTAAAGGAATGAACTGTGAATAGGTGGTATAGTTTCTGTCCATTTTTCTTTAGTTTTAGCTTAAGTTTTCAATAAAGTGAGTGTTACTAGTGGAAAGACAAGAACATTTTAAATTTCATTTAATCTAAGAATCTCTTTTTGAGTCCTAAAAACATAGTAATAATGGTTATCCATAAAAATTATGCAAAATTTATAGGCATGCATCATCTGTCTCATTCATAAAAATGATCAAAAACCACTAGAGAGTGCCTGTTTATTTTGATCATCAGACCAATGACCTAAAACTGTCAAGACAAGCCTCTGCTACTGATAAATCTTTATCTCTATCTCATCCAAAAAAAATTAATAATAAAAAAATGAGTAACAGCCTGGCACAGTGTTGCATGCCTGTAATCCCTGTCATTGGGGAAAGGTGATTAGTCTACTTGAGAGGCTAACTAAGGAGGATTGTGAGTTCAAGGCCCAGGTTGAACAACTTAGTGAAATCCTGTCTCAAAAAATAAACAGAGATGGGGCTGTAGCTCAGGAATACAGCATTTGCCTAGTGTGCACCAGACTGTGGGTTCCATTCCCATTACTATATTGCAGGGGGAAAAAAGAGACAATATGTGATATATTAACACTTTTCATGAGTAAATTAACATCCTAGACAAATTATTCATTTTAAAAGTTTTTCTTTTAACCACTGAAACATTTTGAAAGTACTTACATCACTGGTGTTGACAAACCATGTTATCTCTCCATAGGAAGCCAGTTCCCCATTTACATAACACCGAAGCTCACTGTTCTTCCATCGGTTATAAATGTGTACTATAGTCACCATATACCACTGAATAAGTAAAAGCAATAAAATATAGAAAGATAATGATTCTTCAGATAATACAACTGTAAGGAAAGTAAGTATGATTAAATTATAATTAAACTTTAAAAAGAGAACCTTTATTAAATCTAGTATTCAACTTTTAGAACAAATTTATCCAGGGAGGTGCTCCACTGAAAAGAACTTAATCACTAAATAACTTCATCAGGTTTATGAAAATTTTCATATACACCCCCAGAAAACTAAATATCTGGTACAAAAATCCTGTTAAAAATCTCAACATTTTCCTGTATTTGCTTTGAGTCTGCCTCTCACTGTACACATTTGTTGATGAATCATTTCTGAATCTCTAAATTCTAAGGTACAAAAAAACACATTAAATTTGCACTGTCTAAAATACTCAGCAATGATATTTTCTCCTTATATTTCTTTTAAAGCCTATAAGTAACTAAATATCCAATATATTTATGATCCAAATCATAAAAGTTGCCCAATCATTTACACTCCTTTTTAAAAAAATGTAAACAGACTTGAGAAACAATATATAAACATGCTATATGAATGTCATTAAAGGAAATTTTGAAGTCCAAACAGCTTACTAACATACCTAAGACTCAGGAGGATCACATACCTTTTGTGGCTTAAAGTCAAACTTCACACAGTGTTGAAAGCCTTTTCCTTTTGATTTTATTGATGTTATAATCAAACAGCCTCCAACAAAATGAGCAGAATAACCAAGACCTTTGCTGGTTCTGAAACTACGAAAATAAGTTTTCATTTTGCCTCTCGATATTCCCATTTTCAAGTAAGATACTAACATGAATCAGATACAGAAATACATACCAATACAAATAGGGTTTATCCTTATCTACATTGATGTTATTTACAGGATCCATTCTAAGCCAGGTATGAAATGTAAAACCATTCTGGTATGGCCATTTGGCTATCGGAGGTAATGCAATAGCCTAAAGGAAAGAAACTTCTGAGTTACTAATGTGCATGAAAAACTAAAATTATTGAGATCACAAAATGAGACTTTAGAAAAGTTCTATACATTACTGCATCATATTATATTAAGTCATGATTAACATACCTGGATGGTACATGGAAGAAAACTTTTAGTAACTTTCTAATTTTGCTAAATATATATTAATGATGACAATTTAATTAAAAGAAAAATTCAGTGTAACCTGCTAGACACATAAATCATATCTGCTTTGTAATAAATATAGTAAAAGATTCCAATTAAAAGTGGTGTTATCAAATTTTAAATCTGATGTTGAAATACTCAAGTATTAGAAAAGAAAGACAAGAATGTAATGAACAGGTTAAAGACAAGGCTTGGTATATATTTCTTTTTATAAACTACAAACATGAAACTAAAAAGGGTGATTTCATAACATTTTTAAATTCTATTCAGAAGTCATTTTAGAAATGGCTTTACCACTTGATTTAAAATTTTATTTCAAACAGTGTATCATACAAGGGAAGGGACCCTACATAGCCACAACAATCTTGAAAAGGAAAAATAAACCTTACACACTCGTACCAAATTCGAAACTTTCCATACAAAGCTACAGTATTAAACACTGTATGGTCCTGACATCAAGTCTTTCTGTCTCTGGATTAGGCACTTCTTTCCTAACTACACCACCAAAAGCATAAGTATAATTTCATTAAAACTTAAAACTGAAAACTTATACTGCATTTCATTAAAACTTAAAAATGTGCTTTGAAGGACACTATCAATACAGTAAAAAGACACACTACAAGAATGAGAGAAAACATTGACAAATCAAATATCTAATAAAGGATTGAATCCAAAATATATAAAACTCATATAACTCAGTAATTTTTTAAAAATCACAGTTCAGGCATGGTGACACATGCCTATAATCCTAGTACACTGGGAGACTGCAGAACGAGAATCTCAAATTTCATTCAATTTAGTGATTTAGCAAAATCCTGGCTCAAAATAAAAAAGCAAAGGGCCCGAATTCAATTTCCAAGCTCTAGTACCAAACAAAAAGAAAACAAAAAAGAGAAGCCCAATGTTTACATGGGCAAAAGATCAGAATAAACATGTCTCCAAAGAAGATACATGAACCGCCAAAAACGATCTGAAAAGATGCTCAACATTATTAACCATCAGAGCGTAGTGGCTCATACGCTATTGAGATTGCTATGAGTTCGAGGCCAGCCTGGGCTACAAAGTGAGTTCAAGGCCAACCTGAACTGCCTTGAGACCTGTCCAAAAAGACCAAAAATAATTTTTTTAAGAAATTTTAAAAAAAACTAGGGCTAGGGGTTTAGCTCAGTGGTATAAGTGCCTGCTTGGCAAACACAAGGTCATGAGTTTGATCCCTGGCGCCTAAATAAATAAATAAATAAGAAATTTTTAAAAACCTTCAACATCATTAACTATCAGGGAGAAGCAAATCAAAACCACAGTGAAAGGGCTGGGAGTGTAGTCCTCTGGTAGAGCATTTGCCTATCATGCACAAGGCTTTGGGTTCAAGCCTCAGTATTGCAGCACGCGTGCACACACACACACACACACACACACACACAGGATACCATTCCATACCTGTCAGTATGACTATCATAGAAAAGACAGAGATTAGCCAGTAAGTAGCAACATGTTCAGAAACTGGAACCTTCATGCACTGCTGATGAGATTGTAAACCAATACGACCACTTTAGAAAATGCTCTGGATTTACTCAAAATGTTAAACAAAGACCCACAAGCCCCACTCCTAGGTACTTTATCAAAGACAAAAATATACATAACATAATACACTATATACAAAAGTCAGTAGGAAGCACTACTGCTAAAAGCCCAAAAAGCATAGGCACCAAGTGTCCATTAATTTTTGTAATTTAATGTAGTTTTTAGTAAATGTTTTAATTACAAAATGTCTACACTCCTTGTGTGGGGCTGGCACATATAAATGGCATATCTTAAATCCTTTGTTCATCCCCTTTCCCTCCCCTCCATCACTTGATCCCCTTCCCACGTAAAAAAGATCTAGCTCTCTACTGCTATTATCTATCTTTTATTTTGTTCTTTGCAACTTGGGTTTCTCATATAAGAGAAACTATGTGATATTTAAGCTTCTATATTTGATTTATTTCACTTGACATTATGGTCTCAAGGTGCATCATTTTCCTAAAAATGATTCAAGCTTATGTATCTTTACAGCAAAGTAGCACTCCACTGTACATAAGATAACATATTTCCATTATCCACTCATCTACTGATGACCATATAAGTTACCTCCAAGATTTAGCTATTATGAATTGTGCTGTTATAAAAGTGGATATGCATATATCACTGTAATACAATGTCTTTAACTCTTTTATGAAGATACTTAGAAAGGGAATAGCTGAATCAAAATGTGATATATCCACACAATATAGTACCAGCCATAAAAAGGAGTAACATATTGATGATACAAGTCGTATCATGAATGGATCTTGAAAACATTATACTAAATGAAGAAGACCAATCCCCAGAGACCACATGTTATATGATTCATTCCATTTACATGAACGGACAGAATCCAAAGAAACAAAAAGTTTCAATGGTTATCTTAAGAGCCAGAGTTTAGGAGAAAATGAAGAGATGGGTAATGAGCATGATGCTTCTTTGGCTTGACCATAGTTTCACAACTCTGTGAAAACATATTAATTCATTAAAGTATAAACAATAGGCCAATGATTTAGCTCAGTGGAATAAGTGCCTGCCTGGCAAGCGCAAGATCATGAGTTTGATCCCCAGTACCTAAAATAAAATAAAATAAAATAAAATAAAATAAAATAAAATAAAATATAATCTATGAGTTAACCGTATGATTTACAAACCATAGCTCAATACAACCAGGCTAAATGCACACTTTTGTTATAACTTAATCATAACATATAATCATAAGTAGTAGATAAGTAGATACACCATTAAACATGAATATATCCAGCCAAATTTATGTAACAACACTGTAGAGACTTCAAGTGGCTGACTTTAAATTAACATTGCACTAAGGGCTGGGCATGGTGGTGCCCTCTTGTAATCCCAGCACTCGGGAGGCTGAGACAGGAGGATCATTGCAAGTTTGAGACCAACCTGGGCTACGAAGTGAGCCCAAGTCTAGCCTGAACTGCATAGTTAGACCCTGTCTCAAAAAGACAAAAGAAAAAATTGTGCTAAGAAAAAAAACATAGTAAGGGCTGGAGATGCAGCTCAATGGCAAAATACTTGCCTAGTATATGCAAGACCCTGAATTCAATTACCAGTACTGCCAAAACAAAAAATTATAGAATTGGTATGTACATATGTTCTTTCTCATTGAAAATGAGAGCAGATATGAAAGTTTTGTAAAAATAATTTATATAAATGTACACATGAACAGTTTAAATTTTCTTTAAAATCTATTATCTGGGAAAAGGAGTGAGTCACTAAATATACTTTAACCACTTAGTTTCTAAAACATTCAAAAGTTGTTCAGTTGAACTACTCTATTTCCAAGATAAATGCAAGAGAGCAAAATGAACATAACACAGTCTCAGAGAACTATAAATAATAGAACTGTTAATCTGGGCCACCCAACTTGGTCCCCTTCTCTTATTTCCAATAAAATGCCCCTAACTTCTGATCAACCAATAGATCAATCAATCAGTGCTTAATCTTATAAGAAAACTTTTTCATAAGGCAAGTAACAGGCTCAGTGCCAAGGGAAAAGGTTATTCAGGAAAGCTTCAAATGAATTTCCTTTTAAGGAAAAACTGAAAAGAAAAAAACAATGAGAAATAAAGTTTTCAAAGGAAGTCATATATTGTGTACATAACATTCAAATATTCCAAATATCCTTTTAAAACAAATATTTACCTTTGTACAGATATTGCCTGGTTACATAGAGCCTAACAAGATTTTACAACTACCAAAGTGAAAGAGGAATAAAAGATAAGCTTGGAAAAATAACAGTCTGAAGTATCTTCAAGGAAAAAAAAATTTTGTGTTACAGACTGACCAATGTAGTAACAAGGAGATAAAAAAGCTTCCCACAAATTACACATATACATCTTATAATGTGCTCCTATAACATCTGAAACATTACAAATATCACAACTATATATAACTGTCTTATTTATAAACTAAGTAACAAGAAGAAAAGATTAATAATACTGCTGACTAATAAGAATGCTGAGATCAGCATAACTAGAACCTCTCAAGTCAGGAAAACTGTCTAGTAAGTTTCAGAAAGTTATCCTCATTCTACAGACTGCGTGAAAAATAAATAGGTTCTTATCCACTGCTGACCAACGGTCTGATGGGGTGGCTTCCTAAGTACTCTAAACACCTACTTCTTTCACCACAGGCAGGGAAACTAAAAGTGCACAGTTGACACAAAGATTAAGTTAGCTTGTGCAGAAAAGCGTCTACCTAAACACACAACCTGCCAAGGTACATACAGAGCCGTACTTTCAGGAAGCCATGGAAAGGAAAACATGGAATGATTTCCTCATTAATATTTACTTACTGCAGCACTCTTCCCAGGAAAGTTGAAAAAGGCATCGGGACCATACTTCTGAGGCATATGCTTCAGCACCGACAGCAACTTCCCAGCATGAGGGGGCTGAGGAAACAGTCACCAATTTATTAATCACACCACTCACCATGAAACAAAATACACATTTTTAAATCTACTCAATACTCTAGTACACACAAGAGTAACCAATTAATGCTATATCTAAAAAGCATACGCAATCACCAAAAGCACTGTTTTCAATTATCTCAAAGAAATAATACACTCTATGCTGTTTTTTGGGAAAAAAAAAAACTACAGGATACATTCGGAATTCAATAAATAAGAAGCCATAGTGATACTTCAAACTTTTCCACACTGCAGCAAAAATGATCTTTTATAAATAGAAATTGCATCAACCCACTACCCATCCCTCTGAAAAACACTACTTAACAAATACCTAATAATGCCTACTATAAATAACTACAGTGCAATATTTAACCTCATAACCATACTATACGGTGATTCCATTATCATCCCAATTTTGTAGAGGAGGAATCTGAGGCAGAACAACTCACACAGAATTCAATCCAACTGTCGAGTCCATGCTTTTAACCATTATATTTTCACCATTATATTCGCCACGTTCTTTCCCCTCTAGCTTCCCACCACCTTCAAAATCAGGAGAACTTTTAACATGGCCTCCAGGATCCTCATTCACCTTTTAACCTCATTCTGCGTCGCTCTCTCCTCTATTTCCTGCACTCCACTGAAAATGTCCTGTCTTCTTCCTCATAAGGGTTCCTGAGCACAAAGCTATTCCTTGTTCTTAAATGTTCTCACTAGGACTACTATCCGCTCCTCTAAACAAAAACAAGCTTGCGTACACTGTAGCACTCATATTAATGACCACTTCCTCAGGGCAGTCTTCCTGAACATCAGGAGTGGATTAAAATCCTCCATCATATTTCATCTATGCCTCCACTGTGGAGCATGTATAAAAACTGTAACACTGTATTTATGTGATTAATGTTTTTTTTGGCCCACAGTCTCAAATGAGTGAAACAACCTAGAACTAAAATGAAAAATACCTCATTTACATTTACAAGGAAAACCAAAGGACAATCAAATATACATTATCATTTTAATCAGCTTGCAAGGAAATAAAGTATAGCACTGCTCTTAGCTAAAAGTTCAATACAGTGTCAAACTGCAAGTGAAATAATTGGTTTGCCCTTATCTTACTTTGAGTGCTGTTATAAGTTATCCTTACCAATTGTGTAAAAGTTCAGCAACCTTTTATGTAAATATAAAGTGGAAAGCATTATTCTTAAATGAGGGAGAAATTTCCAAGTAGCCACAATGCTCAACTATGAAAGTATAGTTAGTAACAAGCAACTACCAGCACAATGATTTTTCTAATGGCAAAATTTAAAAAAAAAAAAAGACCTGCAGTCACAAATAAAATTATAGTATTGAACCATTCCCATCTAGAGAAGGTATCCCTTAAAATTTACTTTCCTATAAACCAATAGACACTGCTGGGCCAGTGCATACTAGAAAGACTGTAAGAAAAATATTTAGTAGTTGTATTTCAAAAGTCTGTAAAAATGTTTCTGCCCAGCATTGGTGATGCATACCTGTAACCTCAGCACTCAGGAGGCTGAGACAGGAGAAGCACTATGAGTTTGAGACTAGCCTGCGCTATACACCACAGTTGAGTTCAAGGCCAGTCTTCACTACACAGCAAGATCCTGTCTCAAACAAACAAAAAACAAGTTTCTGTCCACTAATGCAAAGATTCCACATGTAAAAAGCTACCCTAAAGTAATACTCAAAAAGGCAGACAGAGACTTAGATATGGGAGTTTTTCAATGCACTGTCATGAAAGCAAAAGATGGAAAAGGCCTGAATCTCTTATTTTAAAAACAGCTAAATAAATGTAATGAATGTCTTAGTTTGCTAGCTTTATTAATAGTTCATTATTTTCCCTTTATCTTCCAAATGTCTGCTGACTGCCCTTCTCTCCATATTCAGCTATATGTAACCTAATTTAATCTTTTTATTATGTTCCCTCAAAAATATTTCCATGCATATTCTTAGTATTTAAGTGGTGTTATGTAAGCTATATCATTCTGCTTATTGCTTTCTTTCTATGTTCTTCGCATCTATTCATATAACTCCATGCATTCATTCTAATTACTATATAATAATTCTATGCATCCAATACATTTTACCTACCCACTCTCCTAATGACGAAATCCCTTGTTGACAGTTCACTGCAATCAAAAATTAATTTTCTGAGCCAGGCATGGTTGCACAGTCTACCATACCAGCACTTGGGAGGTTGAGGAAGGAGAACTACTACAAGTCTGAAGCCAACTTGAACTACAGTCCAAGAGCAACTTGAATTACATAGACAGACCCTATTTGCAAAATAGTAACAGTAACAACAGTAATACTAGTGTTTCTATAAACATTCTCATACATATTTCCTTAATTCTCTCATATACAACTATGAGAGAACTTTCTGAACACGCACTTAGGAGCAAATTATTAACTAGATCCTTTGATATGGGTATCATTTATATGACCAAGCAGTACTAGATTCTTATTTTAAGAGAATAAAACCAAACAAAATAAATCAGAATAAAGCAAATCAAAACAAAACAATGAAAGCAATATTGGACTTCAAAGCAATATAGGAAATCAACAATGGTTACCATAATATATCTTGTTATCTTCAAAATAACTGGTCATACCATCAAACATAATAAAATCAAACAAAAAAAAACAGAATAAAACAAAACAATGAAAATGATACAGGACTTCAAAACAAGATAATGCAAAATTAACAATGGCTACCATAATGCCTCTCATTATCTTCAAAATAGCTTTCCAGACCATCAGACACAGACTATTGAGTATTGAGTATTGACCAAACAATACAAGAACTAAGTTGCTTCTTTACTTCAGTTATCTTTTCAGAAATTTCAGGTGTGTGACTTCTAACTTCTCTATGTGTGTGTCTCCTGAACTGGTTCTGTGTGGGCTCGAAGTTTGAGATTGTATTTTGCTCCTTCCTCTTGACATTTTCCTGTGTTCCTCCGAATCAGTCCAATGCTGCACTCTGGCTGTTTCCTGCATTGGCTGCCAGTCCCTCAGTGTAGTGGATTGGACTAGGCTTCTGGGTTCCTCCGATCCAGTGTTCCTGCGGTGGACAGGCATGGGATGGCAGTTCACTGATGCTTCACCAATGACAGTGAGACCTCAGGGCGTGGCTTCTTCCTACTAACTTCATTTTTCACAGATTTGGTTCAGCTCTGATATATTTTGCTGATTTTCTGTCTAGCTGATCTGTCTCTCTGTAACAATGGAATACTGCAGTCTCCCATTACAATTGTGTTATTGCTCATTTGATTTTCCATGTCTACCAGTAACTGAATTATACAGTGGGGTGCTCCTGTATTAGGTGCATACATATTTACAATTACTAGGGCATTTGTGCTGTCTCCAGCTTTCTCACTGACCCCAATCAATCTTGATCTCTTCTTCTTTGCTTTGTTTCATAGCTTGCTATTTTTGAGATATCTTTCTTTTCATTATCACTAGCTGCAATTCTGTCTTAAAAGAGCTAAAATTCTATCCCTTCCTTAGTCCAATCTGTTGCATATACTTTCAATGGAGGTTTTAATCTCCTGGATCTCTATTTGGATCTGTTTCGTGAATTTCATTTCTCTCGTATGTTGGGCATTTTTTGTTTCCATCTTTTACTAAGCTCATCTATTCCTCTATTTGTGTCTTCTCTAATATCTTTGACTGTTGGCGTCATTTCTTTTTGTACCTGAGAGATCATTTTCTCTGTTGTATTTTCCACTTGTTTTTTCACTTCTGTTGTTATCATTTCAGAAAGTTCCAGTGTTTGACTTCCAATTTCATCCACCTTGTTGAGTTCCAGGTCTGTCCTGGGTGGGCTGGGGGTCTGAGTCTTGCCATTCTCCACCTTCTCTTTTTTCTTTTATTTCATCTTCTATGATGTCCGCAAACCTCCCATGATTTATAGCACTACCAAGAGCATTGAGGCCTCTTTCAAGGAAGAAAGGAAATGTCCGTTCTTCAGGGATGTCCTCTAGATGTAGTTGGTTCTTTATAGCTATCCCAAGAATCTACCTTCTTCTGCTGTTTACAGTTCTGTGATAATGTCCCTGTTACATCCCAGAGATATGCTGGATATCGACTGGATCTTGGCCTCTGCATGTGGGACCTGGCAGTGGTCTTCTGATGGTGGAGTTCTCCAGGGTGCAACTGCTGTCTCCTTGCTGCTGCTTCAGACGCTTCCATGTTACGGAGCTCACTAATTACTTTGCCTTCTAAAGGAATGTGCACATCTGTGTGCCAGGCTCTTGTTCTGGGTCTTGGGGTTCCCATCGGTCTTACACTCTTCCAGGTGGCCCAGCCCTCTAGGCAGTAATGGAGGAGGGTAGAAGTGTGAACTCACTGTCTTCCAGCCATCCCGCCCTAAGAGATGCAATGGAGGAGGCCCAGATCATGAACTCCCTGTTTTCCAGCCAGCCCCAGGTATTGGAACTAGATTCTTGAAGTTGGCTTTCACGGTGATTACCCCAAAACACACAAGGTTTAAAATAACCTTCTCTCTCAAACTGTGATTGATATCTAATTATCAGATCCTTGAGACTAAAGATACAAGGTGATGTATCAATATTGTTCTATATGAATGTCTCGAATTATAAATGATTTTGTATTTGGTGGTAACATTTCTACGTCTGTTCATACTTTGGTTTTTTCTTACACATAATTTTCACAAATATAACAAAAATGTATTAATCATATATTCTAAATAAACAGATATAAATCAAAACCATAATCAGTGTATTTTTTTGGATATGACACAGTAACAGGACCTGTACTTACAAATCCACCATGAACAACCAGGCCAGTGGATAAAATGCATGAAACAAAAACCGTTTTCAAACATGGGAAAAGCCCCCTTGAGACAGTGACTCCTCAGAAATGGAGAAAATTGAAAGACTTCTCAGTGGAGTCCATTTACCCAGCACTACACAGACAGAAGCTGGCTGGCCAGAACCTGATGGTGCATAGTGCTACCAAAAGGAAAGCTGGCACATGGGGAGAACAAGGCGGACAGAAGTTTCAGGGCAGATACTGTAAAGGGAGAAGCTAAGTGGAGAGAAAGACCTGGACAGCCGAATTGATTCTTTAATAACAAATGGTGCATGATTATTATAAACTCACCAGAATAAGGCACTCAGTGCTATAAATCAAAGAATTTCTTGAACTACTGTTAGCCAGGAATTGTTTCAGACCCTACTATACACAGCAAAGAATTCACAGTCACACACCATCTCTGCCCCATGTCTGAGACTGCTAGTGATTCAGCAGAGATCTTAGAGGAACCAGGCCTCAACAGCAAGGCTGGCTAGGCATGGTGCAGCACGCTTGTAATCCCAGCACTTGGGAGGCTAAGGCAGGCCTGCCATGAGTTCAAGGCCAGCCTGAACTACAAAGCAACACTTTGTCTCGGGAAAAAAAAAAAAAAAAAAAGTAAGGCTAAACATAACCCTTAGCAGAATAGCTACTCTAAACCTGCCTAGAAAAAAACCTTCAAACCAGCCTTTAAGGGCAATACTGATCCACAAACAACTTATAGGTTTAGAAAAACAATATTGTGATCTTAATTAGCATATTACGAAGTCCTAGACACATAGAATCTGGGACAACATACAATTCACTGTATTTATATCACTGTACCTAATAACAGCAGGAAAATGTGACCTAGAAAAAGGAACAAAATCAATGAGTAAAAAGCTACCTGGAAAATGATAAGACCACACAATCAACAGACAAGAGAAGGCAAGAAAACACTACTGCACTAAACACTGTCAGTGATTTAAAAGAAAACATGGACATAATGAGACATAAAATATACCATCTGGAACTTTTCATCAATAGAATTAAACTACTGCAGAAGGAAAAATCTGTTAACTTGAAACTAAAGCAATAAAAACAACCTAAAAAAAAGCACAAAGAGAAAAGCCTGAAAACATACTCTCAATGACCTGTGAGGTACAATAAAGAGGCCTAACTCACTTGCACGTGGAGTCCCAGAGAAGGAGGGAGAAGAGGAGGAAAGAAAATATTTGAAGAGACAATAGTCAAAATTTTTCTAAATTTGATGAAAACTACAAACCCAGAATGAAAGAACTCTAATAAGCATAAACACAAAAGTAAACCAAACCTAGGAACATATTTAAATTCAGTGAAAATCAGTAGCAAAAATTAGAAAAGCAGCTGGAGAACTAGAGTTTGACTGAAAGAAACTAAAGAATCTAAATTTTAACACACTGAATTAGAGCCACTGCAGGACGCAAATTTAGGTACTGCTGTGCTATGAGCTATGGTCTCTCAAGGGCACTAAAATGAACCTGGAAACCTAACATCACTGATGAAATTATTTACTGGTACTCTGCTACAGTACAACTAAATTAGTGGCGAAAATAAATGGTTTAAAAAGGTACCTGGGGTTCAAAATAAGTTCACTGCCACCCACTGCAAAGGGACACTGAAGTGTGTGTGTCTAAGGAAGGTAGACCTCACTAACTGCAAAGCTTCTGTTCGCTGAGCAGGTTGTTCAAGCTTAAGGACCACTACTGCCTTACTCTTCTTTCCCCATCTTCACTTTTCCACTAATAAACACCGGACATATAAAGAGTAACCTTGTGAAGAAGGATCAATTATTACCCTGCCTGGAACACACACTCTCTTCATCCACACCTATCTATAAGTATGGCAAAAGCAGCTGTGTAGACCTAAATGCTAAACTGATCTCTTCCCCTCAATTAGCTATTCATCCCATCTCCAATATTTGTTACTTAAGAGCTACAAATGTGTTTGGGTACCTTCAAATACCAAAGCATATTAAGTTTTTGTTTTGTTTTATTTACCCATTGTCCTTTATCTCCTTGGAGTTTACTGAAGAAAAGCTTTAGTTCTCGAACTGTCAAATTATAGCTAGCCAGCACTCCCAACATGTCAACTAAAAGATCTAGAAATAAAAGAAAACAGTAAAATAATTAAGCTACTTACATTTCTTAAATAATTAAAATACATTGCTTATTTAAGTGTTTGGATACCAAAATTCTAGGTACATGCCACACACTCAAATATTCTTAAATAAATGTTGCTAAATAAAATAACAGAAATATAATATTTAACAATCAAATTTCACCTCTTCATAAACACTGTATAGTAACAATGTCATACCTGCAATCATGTTGTCAACTTTTTCTATTTTCCCAAGGACTTTTTCAACAAGGCCAACTTCTGCACAGATCTGCAGATTCCGTATGCTCTTCTTCAGAATGGCAGTAAACATGCTCCAGACCTCAGCTTGGCAGGTGATGTCACACTTCTCCAGGAGGTCAACCATGCAGATGATACTCTCACCTTCTTGGATAATGAAATTCATCTCCAAATCAAACTGTCCTCCTACCAACTTGCAAAGAGAAAAACACACACAAACATTAAAGGCATTAGTAGTCCTTGAAGATCACTCTAACTTGTTCTTGAAGTTTAGATTAGCAATAATTACTCAGACATACTTTTCCCTCCTCTCTACTACAATAAAAGGTTCATTTAAAAAAACAGCCCTGAGGCCGGGGATATAGCTCAGTGGCATAAGCCCCTGCCTGGCAAGCACAGGGTCCTGAGTTTAATCCTCAGTACTGAAAAATAAATAAAAACCAACAATCATTAATTGTGGGGAAAACAGCTCTGAAAAAATATACCTTCTAGAGAAATCTTCAAATTTAGTCACATAATATTTAGAATACAAAACAAATATAGAGAGATGGAAAGATGGCAGACCTGGAGGTAGCAGGATATGGAGCCTCTCTGAGAGAGACAGCTCAAATGGAGAACAGAACACCCTGGAGAGACCCAAACAGAGGGAGATGGATTCTTTCAACCCAGGAAGAAACTGCCGGAATATGAGGGCCTGGGGCTACCATTAGAGAAGCTAAGATCGGCAAGCACTGCACTCTCGCCAAGGCGCCTGAATTGGTGCCTGAGATTGACCTGAATGACCAAACTACACCAAAGCAACTGGTTTGAGTGACCCCGAGAATGGGCTGAACAGCCCTGCTCATGACTTGCCCGGAACTGGCCCTGCACTCAACCCACCCATAGGCAGCGTGAATTCACACTGCAGCCGCGCTGAGGTCAGAGGTCGGGGAGCCCAGCAGTTCTCAGGAACCGGCATTAACACGCAGTGAGTGATGAGAATAAGACCCTCCTGCAGGAAAGGGGCAACAGACAGGACGACATGTTGGATTTGAGCAGGAAATTCCTAACTCTGTAAGGAAGCGGCTTAAGTTGGTTGCTCCCCTTGCAGAGTGGATTGGTGGGATCTGCTTGGACTGGGCTGGGACTCAGTGGGTCATCACAAATCAATTAATTCCCTGAGGGTGTCGCACACTGACACAGTGAGGTCCTCGAAGGTTGACTGGCCTGGAGGGGAGGAGCCAGCATATACTGCCCTTGCTTGCATTTCACTCTCTGATAGCAGACTGCAGAGGGCAGAAGCCCCTAGCCTGCATGCTCCAGAAGAACCCTAACCAACAAGAAAAGGGGCTGAGAATTACACTATACACTTGTATGGAAGGAACCAAAAACATGATGAGAGAGAGAAATAAGAAAAAGCCCCCAGCCCCCAGCCCCCAACCCTGAGAATATTGATCCAGGAAGGGTAAATACAAAAGAGATTGAGGGCAGCAAACATGCAACATCAAACACAGCGTCAGCGGACATAAACAGATATCTTAGGGACCTTGTAAATGAGATCAAAACTGAAATATTAGTTCAAGTTAAACAAGAGATAAGTAGAATAATAAAAGAAAGGCTGGGCATAGACACACAGACAGAAGAATGGAGGAACACAAAAGGAGAGAAACGTTCAATGAAGAATATAAAGCAATCCTAGAATTCATGAAGCAGATTCAAAGAGATTACCAGCAAACTAAAGACTCCATAGAAAGTTGGCAAAACTGCTTGAAAGAAACTAAAAATAGACTATCAAAAATTGAACATAGGCTTGCAATGTGTGATCATGACAGGAAAGATCTCTTAAAAATAACAAGGGACCAGGCAGTAACAATACAAAGGCTAGAGGACGACAAGAGGATCTATAACTTAAGAATAAAGCATGTGAATGAAGAAGCAGGAGTCAAAACAGAATTGGAAAGTCTATTCACAGAAATTATTAAGGAAAACTTCCCAAACATAGAAAAAGGAAATGATAAGCAGACGTATGAAGCATACAGAACTCCAGCCACCTACAACCAAAACAGAGCTACACCCAGACACATAATAATCAAGATCCCAGAAATTCAATATAAGAACAGAATATTAAAAGCCATCAGAGAAAAGAAACAGATCACCTATAAAGAAAACCCATCAAAATCACGGCAGGTTTCTTGACACAGACCATTAAGTCAAGAAGAGCTTGGAGTAAAGTAATTCAAGCCCTGAAGGAGAACAACCTCCAGCCCAGATTGATGTATCCTGCAAAACTCTCTCTAGGAATTCATGGAGAAACAAGATGCTTCCATGACAAAGAGGAACTGGGAGAGTTTGTGACCACCAATCCAACCCTATGAAAAATACTAAAGAGATTTTAGAGAGAGAAAAAAAGAATACAAGCATTTCAGGAACAGTGGCAGAGAGGCCTCAGTCAACAGGGCAGACAGTGGAGTAGAACAGAAAAATAGACGACCAATGGCAGAAAAATAGAATAACAGAAATGACGCCGAGAAGATTGGCTGTAATCTCTAGTATAGAGGGCCTCAAATTACTAATATAGACAAACACAGGCAGAGTAGATCAGGAGATAGGGTCCATTGAGGTACTCTATATAGGGAGGCAGTGGGACCCAAAATAAACAGTGCAACCTATGGGAGTGAAAGGGGAGGAATTGTCTAAAAAAGGGAGGCAGAGGATATTGTTAATGGGGTAACATGATTTAAAATCTACATTATTCTCATCACTCTGCTTGGATGGATTACATACTGTTCCAGTTTGTCTACTTACACTAGACTTGAAGACAGGGTCAGCTATCCCAAAAATAAGAGGACATATTATGGGAATCATCATTAATTTCCTATCAACTTAATCTGAAGCCATGTATAACTTATACGGAATTATTATGACTGATCTTATTTGAATCCGGTTTGTTAGACTGCTATCTTGTATTGACTGATTTTATTCAAATCTGTTATAATTGATAGCATCAAGTCTAAGAGTATAGGGAACTACACTGAAGATGACAAGATTCACTAAGATACCCACTCTGGTTTGATTATTGCCTGCTTTTGAAGTCTTATAATATCTCCAATGCTTTGTTTTTATTAATGTTGTTATACACTGCTGAGACATCATGAGACATCATGGTAACCATTGTAGATCATCTTGTGGTTTCATATGACTTTTTGCTTCATGCTTTTCTAGGAATTTTTTGTTTTGTCTTGCTTTGTTTTGTTTTTCCCTCTAATACAAAAAGTATACATATACATGCAGAGACTCATGCATGTGTAGAGCTTATAAACAGTTTACGAGAACCAACTGTGTAACGCATGTTGAAATGAACAACTACTTTGAAGAAAAAGAGACACCCAGTGCTGAATCCATAATGTCATGATGTGAAATCCAGCAATACTATCACTCTTTGTTCAAAGTGATTTTAGCTTGTTTTGTTTTGTTTAAGTTCAACACACATTAAGGTATGGACAGCTGTTTTGAGGAGAATGAGAGCCACTATGACACCCATTCTTGGCTTCCCTATTGTCTGGTCTTGAAGACCTGAAACACCTTTCTCATCCTGTTCAGATCAGTTCCATACTATGTTGTTTCATGTGAATTCCCTGTATGTGACAATATGGACAACTACTTGGAAGAAAACAAGAGTCAATATGATAGAGAGTGAATATCTCCGATTGTCTAACTTTGAAATTTATGTCTCTTACATTGCTTTCTTGTGACCAGCTTTGTTCTGTTTTGTTGTGTTTAATTTTAACCTTTTGATATAATTGCATGTATGTTTGAGTGTGTAAGATGGATGACCATATTGCTGTTTTTGTCAGACCATGGAGCAGAAGAACTGTTAACAGTGTCACTGTTTGAATGTCTACTTTGCATGTTTTAATTTTGTAATTTGAACAACTATTTCCAAGATGTTAGTATGTAATTTGTCAAGTAATGATTTCTTAGTGGTTTTTTTTTTTTTTGGTTGTTGTTATTCTTTTCCTTTTTTCCTTGGAATTCTGTATTGTTGCTAACCTTGATTCTGTTTTGTTTTTTTCTCTTTAAATAAAATTTTAAAAAAATAAATAAAACAAATATAGGCTACCTTAGTTAAGTCACTACCTACTGCCCTGTTACTTATAAAGATCAAGATCAGCTCTATAACTGCCTCTAATACAATTCTTATTCATAAATCATCCACTTTGTGAACCATACTTAGCAACTCAAAGGTCCTTTCTACCTAAACAGGGTAAAAACACAGCAAAAATGGAAACCTTCAGAAGGGACCCAAAACTTTGTGTTTATATTTCCCAGTTTCTACTTTATTATATACCCATCAATTTTGATCTCTCTCCCAACAATCAACAGTATAAATTAGACACAATTATTCACACACCCAAAGTCATTCCTGACAATTTATTTCGTTGCTATTACTGTTAGAAAACCAATTCGGAGACAGTTATGCTGACCTAGTCCCATCTTGCTACCTCAATCAAGGTCTCCCCCCACGCTAACAGAGAAGGTTTGAAATTTTTAAACAAGTATCAATTATTTAAAGGAACCAAAGTACTTATAAGGGTTCAGTGGCAGAACAATTGCCTAGCATGTGTGAGGTCCTCCGCTTCATCCCAGCACCACAAAAATTTTTTGAAAATTAAAAATATTTTCTAAAAATTGCTTTTGCAGAGCTATTTAGTAGTTAAAAAAACTAGATTTTTTAAAAATAAATTTTATGTTCATTTAAAGTATACAATATGACGTTATTTTAACTACATTCTTTAAAGATCTGTCAAGATTATGATTCACATGGCCCTGAAGCAAGGCCAGCAGATTGCTGTAGCTGCTGGTTTCAAACAGGAGCCTAAAGAGAATTCTTTCTGTGGTCTGTTGGCCATTTCAGAACTTTGGAAATGGAATGGTCAATTCATCAGAAAGAAATAGCAGGTGAGTATGGCAGACTTTAGGGGGCCTGCAGGGGAGAGACCCTGGCACCTCGGGACCTGCACCATGCGGGGTGCCGGGCGAACAGGAGCTCTTCCCCTCTCTGGGGGGCAACTGAGAGTGTGGCAGACTTTCGGGGGCCTGAAGGAGAGAGACCCTGGCGCATCAGGACCTGCGCTGTGCGGTTGACTTGGGGTGCCGGGAGAACAAGGAGCTCTTCCCCTCTCTGGGGTGTGGCTGAGAGTGTGGCCAACTTTTGGCTGCCCAAAGGAGAGAGACCCTGGCGCATCAGGACCTGCGCTGTGCGGTTGACTTGGGGTGCCGGGAGAACAAGGATCTCCTCCCCTCTCTGGGGGATGGCTGAGAGTGTGGCAGACTTTTGGCAGCCTGAAGGAAAGAGACCCTGGTGCATGGGGACCTGCACAGTGCGGTTGACTCGGGGTGCCAGGAGAACAAGGAACTACTACTCTCTCTGGGGGGCAGCTGAGAGTGTGGCAGACTTTCAGCAGCCTGAAGGAGAGAGACCCTGGCGTGTCAGGACCTGCACCGTGCGGTTGACTCGGGGTGTTGGGAGAACAAGGAACCCCCCCCTCTGGGGGCAGCTGAGAGTGTGGCAGACTTTCGGCAGCCTGAAGGAGACAGACCCTGGCGCATCGGGACCTGCACCGTGCGGTTGACTCGGGGTGTCAGGAGAACAAGGAGCTCCACCCCTCTCGGGGGGCGGCTGCGAGTGTGGCAGACTTTCGGCAGCCCAAAGGAGAGAGACCCTAGCGCATCAGGACCTACACCTTACGGTTCGCTTGGGGTACCGGGAGAACAAGGAACTCTTCCCGTCTCTGGGGGGCAACTATAATCCTGCCTGCGTGTGGGCTGAGAATCAGACATCTCATGTGGTCCTGTCCCCCATCCGGTGTCCCCCCTCCTCCTCCCCCCTGCCTAGCAAGTAGGAGCCAGTGAACTACACATCTTGTGAAAAGATTGACTATGTTATTTAGTATGAGCTCCCTGTATGCAAAGATAAGGACAACCATTTGGAAGAAAATAAGAGACAATATGACAGATAGTGAAGATCTCTGGTTGTCTTGCTTTGAAATTTATGCTTTCTTATGTCCCATTCTGTTCTGTTTTGTTGTGTTTAATTTTACTCCCTTTTAAAATAAAATTTAAAATTTTTTTAAAAAAGATTATGATTCACCTACACTTACATTATGCATTCCTAAATCTAAAAGGTAAGCAAGAATTAGAAGAAAGTGAATTTTATAAAACAAAATCTAACAGCTCATAAAACAATAATAAATACAACAAAGTAAGAGTTTACTCCAGGAAAGAAGGAAGGTTCAAAGGTGGGAAGTCAATTAAAAGTCCTTGCAGCCAGGCACTGACATGTGTGCTAGGTTCCGTTCAAAATGCACACTGGCCTGAGAGGAGCAACACAGCATGAATGACATGTCTATGTACAGGAAGACGAGGACTCCAGGCAAGCACAGAAAAGGCGTTTGGTTCACCAAGCAGTATGAGACAACAGCTGAGTCTGGGCTAAAACCCTGGGTGTGACAGGTTTGCTCCTAATTCCGTGGTCCTGGCTCTGATTCACTCCCTAACCCTCAAAGTAACCATCCAGCACTCTAAATTAGAACTCTGAAAATACAGACCTTTCATTTTTGATTTATAACTATTATTTTTGTTTTGTCTTTAATTTGAAACAATTTCGAACATTGAAAAGTATCACAAAAACAGTATTTTCTAGATACCTTTCACTCAGCATTCCTAATACAGTCCCCTAATTACATGTAACATATGACATAATCATAGCATACTCATCAAAACCAGGCACTTAACACTTATGTGTGATTTGTAACAGTCAATCTACAGACCTTACTCAAATGTTGGGACTTATCACAACTAATTTTCTTGTTCTGATCATAGCTTTAGTTTACCAACCCCTTAGACCTTCCCAAACAATGGTAGTTCCACAGGCATTTTTTGACTTTCATGATTTTGACACTTTTTTTGAAGAGTACTTGCCAGTTATTCTACACAAGTTCTCCTAATCCAAACATTTTGGGGGCATTTCATTTTCTGGCAAGGATACCCCAGAAGGGGTATATGCCCTTCTCAGTGTGTCAGCATCTGATGTCAAAATATCAAACTACAGGTAAGTTAACTTTGATCATTAAGGTAATCACTGACAGAGTTTTCAATTTTAATGTCACTGTTTTTCACTTTGAAATTAAGTGTCTCATGGAGAACATTTTGTGACCCTACAAATATGTTGTTTCTTATCACAGTTTTGACAAACTTTGCCTGTAGCTGTTATTATTGTGGCATCTGTTAAATAAAAGAGCCAGACACCTGTAGCCAGGCTACCTGTAGTGCAATTTTCCTCATATAACAGACTGGAAAAGGTAAAACTGCAGGAACAGAAATTGAATCAGTGGTTGCCTGGGTTGTTAGTCACTAGAGGAGATGCAGAACAAGGCCAGATAGATTCAACATGACTATGCAAAAGAGTCACAAAATATACTATATAATTAATTTATAAACTCATTACTGAATGCCTACTGTATGTCAGCCCACAAGAAAATACTAAAACAAGAATGAGCAAGGCAGAAATAATCTACCTTTATTTGTGGAATCAACACTCAATTTACATTCTGGGGGAAAAAGTGTTTAACCATTTATTTAACCTGAGGTGGTGCCTGTGATCCCAGCTATTCAGCAGGCCTTGCCTGGATTGCAAAGTCAAGTCCAGACTGAGCAATTTAAAGAGTCTCTGTCTCAAAAATTAAAAATTAAAATCTAAACAGAGTTGGAGATGTAACTCAGTGGTAGAGTGCTTGCCTACCAAGCAGAAGCCCCTGGGTTCAGTCAGTTCTCATTACAAAACATAAAAATTAAAATTAAAAAATAAAAATAAAAACAAGAACAAAAAACTTTATACTTATTTAGAAAATATTAGATGGGCCGAGGATTTAGCTCAGCAGGTGTAAGTACCTGCCAGGCTAGTGTGAGGTCATGAAGTTCAATCCCCAGTACCAAAAAAATAGAAAATATCAGACTTCTGATTTCCAACCTGGAAATCTGCCTTAGTGAAAATCTACAGCACCGTATATGAATAACATTAAGTCTAACTCTAGCTTAAAAAGCCTGTAACTTTAGCTTAAAAAGTCACTTTGTGTGAACATAAAATGAATCAAAGACATAAAAAATTTCCCAAATACCTGTAATATCTCATAGAAAATATAGCAGTTTTAAAACAACATTTCTGATACCAATCACAAATCTGAAACAACTGAGAGTAAATGTTTAAATATTTAAGTCTTATAAAATTTTCTATTTTGGAACTGATAGGTTTCTGGATGATAATATTAAATCCTTTTAAATTGTTAGTTCACAAATTAATCTACAAATGCAGCATAATACCATTAAATCCCTACTTTTTCTGGTTCTTGACAAAATGCTTTTAAGTTCCAAGTGGTAATTAAATATGTAAAAACTAAGAATGGGACGTTCTGTATAACAAGAGTACTAGAGACAGAAGTGATGGCTCCTGCCTGCAATCCCAGTAGCCAGCACAAGGGAGGCTGAGACAAGGGGATCCCCATGAGTTCCAGGCCAGCCTGGGCTACCTGAACTACGTAGCAAGACCCCATCTCAAAAAACAAAACAAAGCACTGAAATTATTAGACAAGTGATGAAATATGTAACAATTAAAAGTGTATGGGATTAGAAAATAATGGATACAATAAAATAGAGCCTGAAATCAACATTAACTCAATATAGAATGAGAATGACCACAAGTATTGAATGAGGCTGTGACAATTTTCATTTTAAAAAATTAAGATTGAATCCTTATTTCATACCACCTGCCCAAATAAATTCCAAGCCTGTTAAAACAAGAAGTCACATAGCAAAGGAAACAGAGTGACAATACAACCTAGAAAATGGGAGAGAATATTTGCAAACCATAACTTGATAAGGTTATTATTCAGAACGCATACATAAGAAACTTGATCAGGTGTGGTGATGTATACCTGCAAACACAGCATTCAGGAGGCTGAGGAAGGAGGACTGCTGTGTGAAGCCAGCCTGAGCTACAAAGTAAGTTCAAGGCCAGCCTGACCTGCACACTAAAACCCAAAAGAGAAGAGAGAAAAAAAAAAAGTAGAAAGAAAGAAACTCAAAAATGTCAACAGCAAAAAAACACAGCAGACATTCCATTTAAAGATGTTCAGTAGATCTACATTGACACTTTTCAAAAAAAAATACAAATGGCTGAAAGGTATAAAAAAAATGCTCAACATCACTAATCACTAAGGGACTATCAAAAGCAAAAGAAGGTATCACCTCACTGCATAAACGATGACTACTATCAAAAAGATTAAAGAACAAGATGTGAGAAAAGTGAGTTCAATCCCTGGTACTGATAAAAAAAAAATAAGAAACAAAAAATAACAGACTTAGGGCGCTGGAAAACCAAGCAAGCAGCCAGCCGCCCTGCTAAGTGACTGTGGTCTGGGCAAGCTGAGGCCACCCCAGGGTGAGAAGCAATGTCTCCTGAGATTCACGCCATGTTGGAACTTAGGACACTGGGAAATCAAGCAGCCAGCCAGCCACCCTGGTAAGTGGCTGTGACTCTACCTGCGTGTGGGCTGGGAATCAAGCATCCCATCCCCCGCTCCCCCTCCCTCCCATTTGCAAGTGGGAGCCAGAGATCTGAGCATCTCTTGGGAGGTTGACCATATGTAATATAGCAAATAAGGGGGATTTCCTTCTATCATCTCTTTGAAGGCAAGTATTTTTATCACCATTTTTCTTTGTTCTGATTAACTATATTGCTCTATTCAATATTCTGTTTTGATAAGTTCTATAATCTGTATTTCCTTTGATTTTGCTATACCTGATTGAAAGAACAACTATTGTGAAGATAAGGAGATATACTATGGTACCTATTACTGTTATCCTGGTAACCTGTTGTGAAGTTCTGTACCAATTTCACTACACTGTCTCAACTGGCTTTATTCTCCCCTGTTCTGTTGTATTTTACTACCTTCAAATTAATAAAAAAAATTATTTTAAAAAGCAACACATTTAACTTGAAAGGAAATTTATAGATTGAAAATCGAAGGAGAGAAAACAATTTTTCCATACAATCAACAGGAGATCAGAAAAAAAGCAAGGGTAACTTGCCCACCAACCGCAGAATAGATAAGAAAGGTATGGTATTTTCATACCATGGAAAACTACCCAACTGTAAAGTAGAATAATCTTGAGGTTCTTGTAGGTAAATGGATGCAACTGCAGATTATGTTCATGGGTGAAACAGTTTGAACTCATACGGGTGAACCCAGGCATAAAAAACAGAAGCAGTTAGAACAAAAAAGCACAATGTACATTATAAAAGTGATAAAGAGAGGGAACACCTGGGAGTGACACTGTTAATTTCTTACTGTCTTGGCTTAAACTCTTGTATTGTTTTCACAATTTTGTTAGACTTGTGGTTTTGTTCTTCTGTCTTGTTTTGTTTAGATTTTACTGTGTCTGAGGGTATGGGCAGCTATTTTGAACATAATGGGATATATTATGGTACTCGTGGTTGGTTTCCTATTATCTTGTTTTGAACTCCTATAATGTTTTCATTTGTTTGTTTAATCGGTTTTATTCTGTTGTGTTTTGTTAGATTTTATTATGTGTGATAGCATGGATAAGTGTTTTGAAGAAAATGAGACGTTATAGAAACCACTGTGCATTTCCTATTATCTGGTATTGAAGTTCTGTAATGCTTTCATTCTTTTGATTGGTTTTATACTATTTTGTTATGTTTGATATTGTTGCGTGCAAAGATATGGACAACTGATCAGATTGAAGACAAGATGGCGGACTGGCAGGTAGCAGGAGAGAGACCCTCTCTGAGAGAGACAGCTCAAAGGCCAGAATAAAACACCCTGGAGAGACCCAAACAGAGAGAGATAGACTCTCACAACCCAGGAAAAAACTAAAGTGCAAAAAATCCGCTCAAATATGAGGTCCTGGGGCTACTATTAGTGAAGATAAGATCAGCTAGCACAGCGCTCTCCTTGAGTCGCCTGAATTCCTGCCTGACCTGAACAAGTGATCCGTGCCGAAGCGACTGGCTTGAGCCGCCCGAGCGCGGAGCTGAACAG
Organism: Dolichotis patagonum; assembly: GCA_004027295.1. Classification (NCBI taxonomy): domain Eukaryota; kingdom Metazoa; phylum Chordata; class Mammalia; order Rodentia; family Caviidae; genus Dolichotis; species Dolichotis patagonum. Next base: position 6 of record PVJX010009587.1, on the reverse strand, counting down.
CCTTGC